>WBZZ01001379.1:0-40000 GCA_019918135.1 Paulinella micropora
GCTTTCGTTTCACTTTCGCTTATTCTAAAAGTATTCTATACTAAGATTAATATATTTTTAGTATTTACAAATTAATTATTTAATTGATATTTGACAATCTCACTTCGTGCTATCGCACTTTCGTTTATTGTCAAACATCGTTTTAAAATAAAATTTTATTCTAATAATATAGGAAACGATTTTCTAAAACACACGAAAGCGAAGCGAAAGTGTGAATTTAGAAAATCAGTGTCGCAATATAAATCCTTACTTGGCCTTAATGAGTTGTCCGTAGACTCACTCAATATACTTAACTTAGACCTTACCAATACCAACATAGTGGGCTTAAACACAGACAGAGTGCCAGAAGATGCCGACCCCGTAAATTTATATTTTACTGATAACCGCTTTGACACACGTCTCACTTTAAAATCAACAACCGACATTAAAGAAGGAAAAAAATTATACTATACAGAGCAACGAGTGAGAGACAACGACGAAGTCAAAGCCTCAACTCAGCATCGCTCTAATACTTCTAATCCACACCAAACAAGTTTATACAATTTGATAGACACAAACATATTTGCACAAGCGAGCGGACAATACTTAACTTACAACGATGTAGAAGGCAAATGGAAGAACACAGCCCTTGGTTCAATCGATACACTCTCTGATGTAGTCATTACAGCACCAGTGGCGATGAATAGTTATCTAACATATAACTCAATAAACTGGGTAAATAAAACATTTCCGATAAATGTTGATGAAACAGGCAACATTAGTATGGGAAGGAAGAATATAACAGGAGTTAATTTACTAAATACCAAAGATGTTGATGAATGGATATTCGAGCATCAAGACAATAATAATAAGGTGTCAGCGAGTGGAAGTATAGACTCACATAGCGATGTGCTAATAACGGGCACACCAGCAGATAACCAACTGATTATGTATAGCACGGGGCAATGGAGAAACACTACACCACCCTTTCTGAGATTAGACGGCACTGCCAGTATGACGGGAGCATTAAATATGGGTGGTTTTGCTATTTCGGGGGCTTCTACATATAATGGAATTAATCTCGCAAATCTCGCGGTTGATGGTTCGGTGGTTAAACTAACAGGAGACCAAACCATAGCAGGAATTAAAACATTTAGCAGTATAATAAATGCTAGTGCGGGGATTGATATGAAAAGCCAAAGCATAACAAATGTTAATCTTGTTGATGGTGTTGATGTTTCTACTCTTGACACTTCTGTTGTTAAACTATCAGGAGACCAAACCATAGCAGGGAATAAAAAATTTACATCAACTTTGGAAGTAAGTGGTTCGTCCAATCCTACTACTTTTGACGGCATCGGCATAGCCTTTGATACAAAAATAGGAATGATTGCCGCACAAAAAACAGCAACAGCGACTTGGTATCCGATACAAATAACTGGTTCGTATGTAGAGTTATATTCAGGTAATAATGTAATTATAACCGCAACTGGCACTACACTATCTTTGAATAACAACAAAATAACAAACTTAGCCACACCATCAGCAACAACGGACGGAGCAAACAAAAGTTATGTGGATACATTAGACGGGCAAAATGTGAAACTAACAGGAAACCAAACCATAGCAGGAATAAAGACATATAGCAGTGGTGTTGAAATAACTGGAAATTCAATCAATTCAACAACAAAGGGCGCATTTATCGTTTTCAATTCTACCAGTAATATCGGGTCAATTGCTAGTTTGGATATGAAAACTGCAACATATTACAACTTTGAAATTTCTGCGAAAAAAATAAGTTTTATTATTGATGGGACGATAGTCGGTTGGGTAAATGCTTCGGGGCTAGATTGTAATAGTAGCAAAATAGCCAACCTTGGAACTCCGACATTAGCGACGGACGGAGCGACAAAAGGGTATGCGGACACATTGGACGGGCAAAATGTAAAATTATCAACAGACCAAACCATAACAGGAAGTAAAACATTCAACGGGGCGAGCACTGTGATAAAATATCTAACTTTAACGAACAATGCTGATTTTAATAATCAAACTATCACTAATGGCGGAAATATTACATATAATGGGGCGAGGATATTAAACCAAAATGGAGGCGATATATTCTTTTCACAGACATCAGGTGATTACCAATATTTCTTATTTACTTTAAATACTGCTACAAGTGGAACCGCAGACCAACGAGGTTACGTATTTACGAATGTAGCATCTGATGTAAAAGGGGCGGGACTTTATATTTCAAAACTTTTGGACAATAAAAGTGCTTCGTCTGACATTGTCCGTTTTAACAATGCTGGCGGTATGCGGTTTTATGGTGCTTTGGATATGAACTCAAACAACATAACAAATGGTGGAACAATAACGGGAACTACATTAACGGCAACTGCTGGTATGACTACAACAACATTAACGGCGAGCGACAAAATAACAACAGCATCAGGCAAACCAATAATCATAGGCAATACAACGAAAGGCACAGGGGCGACAGGTGGTTTAGAATTATATGGAACGGCTTCAAATATCGGAGGAGCACACTTCCAAGCAATAACAACGGCGGATGCTTATCCAACATTTCAATTATTGAACTGGGCACACGACAATTTAGGCTTAAGTTTTGATGCTTATTATGACGGCTCAAACTGGAAATCAAGTAATTCTGGCTCAAACTTTCAAATATACAAAATCTCAAACAAACTTGCTTTTTATTATAAATCGGGAATAACAGCAGGAAGCAATATAACATGGTCTGAGGCGATGAATATAAGCACAGCAGGATTAATAACTGCGAGTGCGGGTATATCAACAACAACGGCAACCGCAAGTGGATTAATAACGGCAAATGCGGGTATATCAACAACAACATTAACAACAAGTGGCTTACTAACTGCAAATGCGGGTATTACATACTCTGGGGTGCTAACCACAACATTAACCAGTGGAGCAAAGATAGGAATACAAGGAGGAACAGATGGGACAAATGCGAGAGGAATATTTATGTGGGAGACAGCAAATTCAGCATGAGGTATTTATATGGCATCCAATGGTGGAAGTAAATCATTAAGCGGTGGAACGGCGCCAACAGGAGGTGTTGGAGGTGGTATATCTTCTTATGCCTTAAGATTTAGATGTAGCACAGGCTCAAATGAAGGTTTCATATGGGAAAATAACAATAACACTGCTTTAATGTCTTTGAGAGGGAGTGATGGTCAGTTATGGGTATTGTCTAATCCTATTCAATATTCAGATAGGCGAAAAAAAGAAGATATAAAGGAATGTTTAGGTTTAGATTTTATCAACAAGTTAAATCCAGTCTGCTATCGCATGATTGATGACAACAAGAAACAAAGAACGGGTTTGATAGCACAGGAATGAGAAGAAATACTAACAGAAATGGATATGCTAGATTTTGGCGGATTTATAAAAGAAAAAATTATGGTTCCGTGTCCAAAGCAAAGAGCGGAATACGAATTGAAAGGTGTGAGTGTTAATCCAGAAGATGTTAAATGTGTTTATAGTGGTGATGTCGGCTATGGTAATACTATAGGGTATTCCGAGTTTATCGCCCCGTTAATTAAGGCCGTTCAACAATTATCAGAAAGGTAGTTAATTTAGAAAAAGAAAATAAACTTTTACTTAATATACTACAAGACCAAGCAAATCAATTAGCAGAGATCAGAGTGGCCGTTCTTGATAATGTTAAACAATAATACAACTAGACTTCATAGACCCCCACCTATTATGGATATGGATGGCGAACTAACTCCAAAATTAAAGTCCCGTGTTCTTGAAGTAGAACTAAAGACTGAGGAGAAAAAAATAGAGCATGAGTTAGAAGATAACTGGAATTGTTGTTGTATAAAAAACAGACCGACAGACAGCCGACTTATTAAATACTTATTTCAATGGGTATCATTATAGCAATCATAACCCTTTGTATCGTGAGGCTATCTGAAAAGAACTTGCCATGCGACGTTGCTAACACTTATGTCGGAATCCTAACATTGCTTATCGGCATTTGCCTTCCTTCGCCTTCTTCATCCAAAAAGTAAAATTAAATACCAAACACTGATAAACCAAGCATATTGTTTTTTTGTCTGTATTTTTCTGTAATTGTTTTAATTTTTCTTTATTTTCTTCTCTATATTTTTCTTTTCTTGTAATATTTGTTTTTGGTTTTCTACATAGTATTCTTTCTTTTTTTGTGTTATTCGCTCCTTATTTTTTTCATACCAATCCTTCTTTTTTTGTGATAATTGTTCTTTATTTAGTTCCCGCCATTCTTTATGAGGTCTGCATTCTATTTTTTTATTGACGCAATTTTCTGTTTGTCTAATCAATTCTCCTTCTCGCTTTCTTAGTTGATATACATTTTCACATGGGTAATCTTCAATTAGTTCAATATAAGTATCCACGTGTTGTATTATTTCAAAACTAGTAGTATAGTAATGTTTTCCATTTATATATCGTTTGTAAGTTGATTTATGATCTACAAGTCTTTGCGATAATGTCTGAGTTGTTGAACCAATGTATATCAGATTAGTCTGATGTGATCTAATAGCATAAATTTTTCCTTGTTTGTAGTCAGGCATTATGGTTTCATATGGTTTATTATGGTTATGTTTAAATAGAATAACATTCGTATATATGAGACCTATACCACATACTATCACCAGCGCATTTTAAAGGAACCGCGTCACTAAACGACCGACAATCATTTAACCCATTGTTAATATAAATACAAGTAAAATTATTATTTAGACCTGATTGAATACAATGAATACAATTCGCCTTTTTTTGACCAAATCTCTATTTAAAATGAGAAAATCACACATAGTCCGAGCAATAGTTGAGCACACAAATAATAATATTAATAACATTTTTATATATTATATTATATAATTTATGAGTGAGTTAAAATATCAGCGGATTATTTTTCTAAGCAATGATTTTGCTGGAGGAAGCAAAACATTTAATAAAAATATCCAAATGTCATTCACACCAACCAAAATGAATATAAAATTTATCCACTATATGAACGACCAGACCGAAACCAAAACCAGAATTCTTTACATGGATAGAATTGGAATTATTGGAACATTTGCGGACAGCACTACAGCAAACATTTCAAATCTCGGTTATAATTTAGGTGTCGTTGGATGGACAGACGGCCAATATACATTTAAAGTCCTTGAAACCGACAGCGGAAATATTGATACAGGAAATTTAGCGGGAAGAATTGTTGTATGCCTAGAATTCGTTGCGTAACAACAATGTATGAATTTAGAAATTCATAACTATTTTTGGCTTAATAATATAAGATGCTTAAGATTAACAACGTCAAGGTGAAACCTGTGAAGCAGGATGGAAACGGAGACAAAAAGGCCAAGGGTTATAATTATTTAATGAGCCGTATGCCAACATATTTCTACTTGCCCGTAAGAAGAGCGGTAAGACGACAGCACTCTTTGAAATACTGAAACGGACTACAGACAGAAAAACCCGCATTGTCATTATTGCTTCAACAATACACAAGGACTACATTTATAAAGCAATGGTAAAGCACTTTAAGAACAGAGGCAACCCGATGGCAATATATACCTTTCTCAAATCGGATGGTGTAAATGTTATAGACTATGAACTTGACAAACTGAACAAACCAGACGAAGAACAAGAAGGAGAAGTAAAACAGGACAAAGAAGAAATAGAGAAACCACAATTTCTTTATTTTGGAAAAGAAAAGAAACAGAGCCGCAGAGGCACCAAAAGAACGACCCAGCAAGTATATTTCTCCAGAGGTTGTTTTTGTTTTGGATGATTTAGGGAGCGGATTAAGAGACAAGTCCGTAAGCGATTTGTTAAAAAAGAATAGGCACTATAAATCAAAGGTGATTATGTCAAGTCAGTATCTGAACGACCTACGGCCAGAAGCCATTAAGCAGTTAGATTATTTGTTAATCTTTCCAAGCCAGTCTCAGGATAAAATGGAACTCGTGTATAAACATTTAGACTTATCTTTTGATTTTGATTACTTTCTTCAAAAGTATCACGAAGCAACAAAGGAACGATTTAATTTTGTTTATGTTTCAAGTGTTGATGATGAATTACGCAAAAACTTTGCTTACAGATTAAAATAATATTTTTAGAATTAATATTTTTTTTTTTACTTATTATAATGGTAGTGAAAACAACTCGTGTTGAAGTCATTCCAACGATTGGCAAACGAACTATTAACTCAAGCACAATGGCTGGAGGTAAAAAGTATCTCGTAAGAAGAAGCAGGGAGGCAAGGGACAGGCTGGCGGTAAGATTAACTTGGCAAAGGTTGGTAAGACGGCAATGGCGGTGAATAAATTTCTTCGTGATAACAAGATTATTTCAAAGACTGCGAATGCGCTTGGTGATGTCGGGGTTCCATATGCGTCTCGTACAGGCTCTACCGCCGCGAAACTTGGTTATGGTAAGCAGAGCGGACGTGGCGCCTTAAAGTTTTGAAAAAATATCAATTGAAATTATTGGGAAATATTTTTTTGCTGATATAGTATGTCGGCTAAGACTAAGCGAATAAAAAAGCCTAAGGTAATACCCCCGCGGGTTTATAGAAATAAAAGCGGGAAGCCGTATATTATCCAGAAGGGCAAAAAATATTATCTTAATTTTGGTAAGAAAACAAATGATATGAGCACACTTCAGATCGTTAAACTTTTTATGAAATACTTGAGCAATAAGCCACGCAAACGTGGCAGTACCACAAAAGCAAAGAAAAAAGAAAAGAAGGAGGATTTAAGGAAAGTCCAGAGCCTGTCAGAGATTGAACAAAATACGAGAACAGCCATTAATGACCACTTAGACAAACTCAGAAAGGAAAAGTATGAGGGTATTGAGGATATAGAGAAAAAAGAAAAGAAAGCACGAGTTGATGCTGAAGAAGAAAAGAAGAGGCAAGAAATAATAAGTTAATCTCTAGGACTGCGGGAGCATTAAGTAGCGTCGGGGTACCTTACGCTGGTAGTGTTGGTGCTGTAGCATCAAGACTGGGGTATGGTAAGCAGAGAGGGCGAGGAGCACTCAAGTTTTAAAGATATTTTGTTCTGACTTCGTCATCACAAAACATCGACGACCATTATTTTTTTCTTAATGAAAAATCGATGTTTTAGAATAAGCGATAATGCGAAGCATGAAGCGCAATTCTAAAATATCAAGGGCAAAAGTACGTCCACCGCGGGTTTATAGGAATAAGAGCGGGATACCATATATTATCCAGAAGGGTAAAAAATATTATCTTAATTTCGGTAAAAAGACAAATGATATGAGCACACTTCAAATCGTTAAACTTTTTATGAAATACTTGAGCAGACCAAAAGCAAAGAAAAAAACAAAGAAGGAAGACTTGCGAAAAGTCCAGAGTTTGTCGGAGATTGAACAAAATACTAGAACCGCCATCAATGACCACTTAGACAAACTCAGAAAGGAGAAATACGAAAAGATTGATGAGATAGACCAAAAAGAGAAAAAAGCACGAGTTGATGCTGAAGCAGAAAAAAAGAGGCAAGAAAGAAAAGACATAGCAGATGCTAAGGAAAGGCAGGATGAGTTAGCAAGGATACACCGCAATGAACTATCCGATATAAAGGAACGACAAGAACAAAAAGCCAGAGAACTAAGAAGGGAGCAAAAACTCATAGATGATGTAATATATGAAAAAGATAGAAAAAATAGGATACAAGCATTACCACCGCCACCACAATATCAATATATTATGCCACCACAGCAGGGGCAACCACAAGCACCGCCATTAGGAGCACCACCACAAGCACCGCCATTACCTAATTTAGGAGATGAAGCACCATTGAAAACGAAAGAGCAATATGAGGAAGAAAAAAAGCAAAAGCAGAAAGATATTGAAACACTGAAATTAGCAGGATATACAGATAAGTTCATAAAAAAGATGAGTCGTAAAGACTTACAAAAAGCCAGTCAAGATATTCAGACGGCTATAGCCACAGCGACATCTTTAGAGGAACAGAAAAAGTTAGCAGAAGAATATAAAGAAAAACTTGAAAAGGAAGAAAAGAAAGCAAAAGAAAAGGGTAAGCATATTGAAAATTTACAAATTAATCAATTTTTAATCTCAGCATTTTCAAAAACTTATCACCCAAACATTACTATAAAAGAGTTAGCACAGGCTTTAAAAAAGAGACTAGATAGTGATGGACATAAAAAATTAAATTACAAAGACACTTCAAAGTGGATTATTGACATGATTAAAAGGTTTAATATTGATGTTGGAAATGAAAAGGAAAACGTAAAAAGAAAAGTAGCGGATTATGCTAGATATGAAGAGTTTATGGGCATTAGTGAGCAAAAAAGGTACTGGAGGGGATTTCACTCCCTACCATACCCCCAAGCGTCGCGTAGACACTGGAGCGAAGACATTAGACGAATTAATTGATAAGGTATTTTCAATCAAAATAATTAAAAAATGTCTATCCCGCAATGATTGGAAGCACACAATGAATAAAAAGGATTTTGTAAAAACTCTAACTAGCAAAATGGCTATAGAACCAAATGTGGATAAACAAGTTTCAGCGGATTTAAATGTTGATGAAGGGATGCCACCCCCTACCATACCCCCTACGATTACCGCATCATTAGAGCAAGATATTTACGAACCCGCTCTCCCGTCTGCGACTACCGAGCGATTCGTAAACATCGATGGGGAGAGTAATATTGAAAAACCCATAGACGATGTTCATCAACAAACGAAAGCCGAAGGCAAAAGTGTAGTTGGTGAATATCAGCAAGATGGAGAGGGACGTGGGCTAATGACTAATGAAATAGATGATATAATGAAAAAATATGGTTGGTATCTCGGAGCGATAGCAAGTGATGAAATCTACAAACTAAATCCAGAAAAAAGAAAGCGATACGGATTTATTATGAATTTAGATAATCACAAGCAAGCGGGGTCTCATTGGATTGCTATATGGGTAAGTCTGGATAAAGACAGAAGTGTTGAAGTGTATGACCCATTAGCGCTTTACCAACCAACGGAAGACTTTCAACAACAAATGAAACAACTAATAGATAAAAGCCACCCCGATAGTTATTTGTTAATGAAGGTCAATCAAGTTAAGAACCAATCAAACACCTCGGATACCTGCGGATTTCATTCTATGAGATTTTTGATGGAGCGAGCGAAAGGCAACCGCTTTAAATTCGCCAGTGGTTTCACAGACCTGAAAGAAGACGAAGCAGAAAAGTTAAAAGCACAAAATGGATATGGAGATGGTGAGGGATTTAATACATTCATATAAAAATTATTCGTATAATATACAATGGATTACAAAGGTGGGCGAAGTAGTGGTATCTATTACATAAATAGCAAAAACCGAATATCTGGTACAGACTCAGATTTTACACACGAGATAAACTTAAAATCACTAGACAATCCAACTCACTGCAAAATTCTTCATATCTATGTGCCGAAGTCGTATTACTCTGTGGCTTCGCCATATAATACCTTTACACTTAGCGAAGACGGATATGAGGCCTTAATTACGATACCTGAGGGAAACTACACAATGAACAATCTAAAAAATAAACTATCTGAGGTGTTATCCGCAGACAGCCCAAATAATTATACTTATGTTGTATCCAGTAATAATACCAACATAGAACCAGAGGACGGCAAATTAACATTCAGTGTGTCAGAGAATAAAGGTATTCAACCGCGGTTTATATTTGATGCCGATACCCGCATTCACGAGGTTATGGGTTTTGATAGAAACTCAACATATTTCTTTGCTAATAATTTAATTAAATCGCCAAATGTAATTATTCTAACTGGTGAAAAACTTTGTATCTTCAATCAGACTTAGTGAATGAAGGAGATAATCATGTGCTACAAGAAATATACACTGCCAACGAAATTCCATTTGGTTCTGTCATTTATGACGGCTCTGGAAGCGAATACGGGAAGACATTATCTGCGAGTTCAAACAATGTACTTAGGTTTTACTTGACGGACGAAAACGACCAAGCGATTAATCTTAATGGTTTGGGAATAGTTATGACATTATTGGTTTATCGTGAAACTAATTACACTAATTTTTTTTATTCATTCTTCAATCTGTTGAAAGCGCGGTAAAGATATTTTAATTTTGATTTAATTATTTTTTTCTATAGATATATTCTCGTGAATTAGTTTATTTACGCTACGTCAAAAAAAGAAAAAAATGCCTGTCCAATACGGAGGAGAACTAGTCCATCAGACTAAGGAACTGCTCACTGGTAAGTATGAATTGAACAAACTTACCACTCGTGAAGGCTCACAACCCGTCGCACTTACTACTGCTGGTGGTCTGGAAAACACCTTTGAAATTCCTACTATACCTTTGAACCTTGCGAGGAGTGTGTTGCGATTTACATACACTCCGTCTGGTGGAGGTGCTGGCGGTCGCTACAATCGTATATATATGGATTGTCTGTCTATGATTAAAACTATTGAATTGCGAAGCCGAAGCGGGCAGTATCTGTGTAATCTTCAACATGTGGGGAACTACACTAAGGTTATATGGAAACCAGAAATGAAGTATGAAAAATTTATGGCACTTGAAAATCATGGTGCTGGTGTGGCTAGCGGTGCTATGCTTCAAAAGTGTAATGCAGGAAAAGTTGAAATTGGAACTAGAGCAGAGAGAAAGACAATTACTGATGCGGCAGATACTGCAGGTCTTAAGGCTGCAGTTCAAGCATACTACAAAGTGCCTCTTGTTAATGCCAGTCGCCACGATGATACCGCTCTCGCTGATAGCACTGCTGGAACCTATAGCCTTGTTAATGTTCCTTTTGAGGAGGCTAAGTATTTTCAAGGCGGTGGTGATAATACTGCTACCCCTGTTATTAATGTTAAGTTTCCTTTGGGTATGCTGTTTGGCACTATTTTTGAACTGGATAAGACTATCGGATTTAATGAAATTTTGGATTTGCGTATTGTGTGGGCTGAAACCAACCGCTCTTCATTCTATGGTGCTGATGCGAGTGCTATCTCTGCTGGTGCTGCCGCTACGACCGCTGGGGCTTCTCGAGGAGGAAGAAGAAGGCCGGAGCTGTACAGCTCCGGCGCGGGGGGGCTGCGAGGACTGCGAGCACGAGGCGCGGCGCCGGGCGGCAGACCGCGAGAGGGAGCTGGCGGCCGCGGAGGAGTCGGGGAAGGCGCTGCGGCGCGAGAACCTGGGGCTGCAGGCCGCGGCGGCGCGCGCTAGGCAAGAACTGGCCGGCCTGGAGAACAAGGCGCGCGCTTTGCGCACTCTTTGCAAGAGGGCGAAAGTACAGCTCCGCACTCTGCGGCGCAAAGAAAAGAAGGCCAGGGCCGACGAGGAGGACGGCTGCGCGGTGTGCCTGAACGAGCCCACCAGGGCGGCCCCGCTGGTGGTGTTCTTCCCCTGCGCACACGCCCGGGTGTGCGCCGACTGCGCGGCGAGGTTGGCGCGCTGCCCGCTGTGCCGCCGGGAGATCCGAGAATTCGTGGCGCCGATTTGAAACGAAGTGAGGGCCGTGCAATGTTGGACAAAAACTTTTAATTAAAAAACAACTCTTGGCCACAGGGGGGGGGGGACCGGGCGGCAAAACCTCGCGAAGAGCACGAGCTGAAGCAAGATTCTGACAACGGTTCGGTGTCTTAGATTGCGTGCGGGCTGCCCAGGCTGTGGCGGGCCAGCTGCGTGCGTTCGCTCGCTACTTGCTCAAAGCACTGCATCGCTTCCAGCTGCAGCAGTTCTGCCTCCGTGGCAGCGCTGGCAGCCGACATCCACAGGTCCACCCCCAGCTGCCAGCGCACGTTCAAGCGCAAACCATGTTTCTCGCCGCTCGCGGACAAGCGCAGCCAACGGAGTTTGTCGGGCGCAGGCGACGCGTACAGCCCCAGGATGCCCTGCGCGTACGCATCGCCACTCGCCGCCAGGCGCTCGCAATGCGCGGTTGCGCGCTTCGTTTCGTCCGCTGTCAGGTTTACAAGTCCCAGGCAGGAGCTCTCTAGCCAGCTCGCCACCGCGCGGCTAGCCGCGCGGCTGTGCTCCGCCCTAGCCAGGACGGCCGCCTTCTCACACTGCTGCTGCGCGACCCCTCCCCCGCACAGTTCGCAGCTGGGGCCCGCGCAACTGTAGAGGGTCCCTCTACAGTTGTTCCATTCGGCCATGTTTTCCGAAACTTGCTCCTCCGCCTTTGTGTAAGTCAAGGGGTCGTACTGGCTCGTCGAAAAAAAGCTGTTATCATCGTAGCCACATATAGGCTCCTGCAGCGTAGCCGCCAGCGAGAACAGAAACGCGATATCTCGACCTTCGAGCGAACACCACGGCCCCTCGTCTGGAACTACGCCCTCTCCGCCGCGTAGCCTTTGCCGCCAGGCCGACACGCACAACCGACCAAGCTCGAACAGAGCCACCGCTAAGAAATTGTTACTAGAGTGGTACGATCCTGGCCCAGGGTAGAACCAGCTGTCCGCATTGTCCCCCCATGCGCCGACGGGACGCAGCTTGTGCAAAAATTTCGGCAGGCCCGCGTCGGCCGAACCCTCCTCGTCGGGCTCCTCCTCGTCGGGCTCCTCCTCCCTCGCAGAAAAGCACAGAGACCAGGCCCGCTGCAGAGAGTCTGGCAAGCCCGCGGGGGGCGTCGTTGCGCGGGGCTTATTTGTCGTAGACAAAAACAGAGACCAGGCCCGGCGCTTGTCGATCGGCAGCCCCGCACCCCCCGACAGGTACAAACAACCGAGCCTGTACGCGGCCAGGTGCTGGCTTGGGACGGGCCAGCCGCAGGCGACCGCGGCGATTAGCGCCGCGACGCCCCGTGCGTAATGTTGGGCCACGCCGCGGCCCAGCAACCAGCACACGCCTAGCTCGTACAGGTCTCTTGAGTCCGGCTGGGGCAGCTGCAGCAAGAGCTCTGCGGCCTCGGCTTCCCACGCACGGACTTGCGCAGTCCCGCGGCCGGCACCGTGCTTGCAGAGGTAGGCCAGGCGCAGCAGCTTGTGCGGTAGCTCCGACTGCCAAGCCGCGCGCAACTCAGTGTCGTCGCGCGAAGCCGTCAGCAGCGAAATCGCGCGCCGGAACGTCGCTAGCGCCCGCAGGCGTCCCTTATTTCGCCAGTACATTCTGGCTAGGGCGTAAGCAGTCATGGCGTCGCCCGGAACTTTCTGCTCCGCTTTTTCCAATAAGCGTAAGAGGCCGGGCTCGAAATGTTCCACCTCAAGCCATCGTAGTTGGTTACGCCACTCGTTGCGGGCTACAACTTTCACTGGGCAGGGTTCTGTTTCGCAACACTCTTGGCCCTTGTGTGTCAGGGCCCGCAGCAGCAATCCGAAGCCGCGTTTGACCTGGGGCCGCTCTCCGTAGAACGAGCCCTTGGCCTCTTCCAGCCAGGCCTCTGCATACTTTGGCTCCAGCGCCGCTATACGGAAGTACTCAGCCTCGGCGTCCACGTGGCGAGACAAAGTAAACTGCGCCTTTCTGTCTCCCTGCGCGGCGGCCCGCCGCAGCCACGCCAGGCCCTCGTCCGTCTGCGCAGTAGTCAGCAGCCGCAAGCCTAGCTCTCGCTGGCTGCGCAGCACGTGCTCGCAGGTGCGCGTGTGAGCGGCGAGGTCGCCTAGCCTGATCACGGCCGTGCAGACAACCTCCGGGCAGACAGCCAGCCGGAGGTTCAGTACTTCGCGCCGGGTGCGGTGGCAGGGGTCGGCCCGCGCGGCCTCCTGTCGGCAGTGCGGGCAGCGTTGTTGGGGCAGGTCGCTGGCCAGCGCCTGCGAGAAGCAGTCCTGGCAGAAACACTGACCACAGTTGTGCGCTACCGCTTCGCGTACTATGCCGAGGCAAAGAGGGCACGACAATTCATCGACTGCTGTGTGGTCGTGGGCAAACCAGCCGGGCATTTACTGTCCCGGCTGGAACACTGAAGTGCTCTTTTTTTTAGGCCTAACAGTGAAGCAGAGAGTTGTTAGGAAGAAGTTACAAACACACCGAGACTAGATTCTTACACACACACACACAAACAAAAAGAAAGAAACCAGACGACGTGCACTACACAAAAAAATAAAGAAGGCAGAATGTGCGCTGGCACGGGACTGCGCGGGGGGGGGGGGGGGGAAAGGAGGGGGGGGGACAGTCAATTGACTGTCACCAAAGCAAAGGCTTTATTCCCTCCCTTCGAAGGCGAGGGGGAGGGACAGGGGAGGGGGACAGTCAACTTTCCCCCGCCCCTCCTTTCTCTCTCTCCTCCTCCCCCCCCGCTTCCCTTTCCCCTCCCCTCTTTTTGCTTTCTTTCTCTTTTCTTTTTTCTTGCTGTTGTCCTCTCTTTAAAAAGAAGGCTTCTTCAAAAAAAAAGCCACCAGGCCCAAAGCGCGAATGTCGGCCATGGCTGCTACTGCTGCCCTTTCGTCTAAAGATTAACCTTTTGCAAACAGAACTCCAGCTCCTCCTGGCACGGGCGTCGGCCCGCGTCGTTCGAGACCGCTTCGAGCCCAATTTCACTCTCATGTCCGGCTGCACATTTTCCCTCCGAGCGCGCTAGGCTCAACACCTTGCTGCGCGACCTCGCTTGTCTCGCTTGCCCCGGGACCCCTCTCGTCGAGGCCTTAGGGGGGGGTCTGTACCGAGACCCGCCCCAGCGAGCACATGGGGTGGTGCTAAGACAGAAACTCTGGCTGTTTCTCCGCAGGGGTGCGGGGGGGGTCTACCGCAAGACCAGGCAAATTTTCGCGGGAGCGGAGAGGGGGGGGGGGGTAGGTACCGAGACAGCTGCTCCACGAGCAGCTGGGGGTGGTGCAGCTGCCGCTGAGACAGAATCCAGAGTTTCTGTTTTTCGGTAGGGGGCTGGGGGGAGGGGGGGGCTACCGCAAGACCAGGCAAATTTTCGCGGGAGCGGAGAGGGGGGGGGGTAGGTACCGAGACAGCTACTCCACGAGCAGCTGGGGGTGGTGCAGCTGCCGCTGAGACAGAATCCAGAGTTTCTGTTTTTTCGGTAGGGGGCTGGGGGGAGGGGGGGGGGTCTACCGCAAAACCAGGCAAATTTTCGCGGGAGCGAGAGGGGGGGGGGTAGGTACCGAGACAGCTGCTCCACGAGCGGCTGGAGCTGCTCCACTCGCTCCTCCTTTTCTTTCTTTCTTTTTGGAATCAAAATTCTTTCAAAATGTGTCTCAGACGTCTCTAGGTTCTTTACCCCTTGTAGTTGCAGCGATAGGAGCCCCACATCGCCGAAGAACCTTTCCTAGTAGTATCAGAGATTGATTTCTCCGTGGCTAGGCTGAATAACAGTATTTGCTGCGTAAAGCAGTTGAAAGAGAAGCTTGGTAGAGCCCGAAGCTATTTGGAATATCTCCAGGAGACACATGAGACACTTTTTCTATCAAATTTAATTAAGAAAGAGAGAGAGAAAGAAGAAGACAAGAAGGGGCGCAGAGAGATATTATTGGAAAAAAGCGTTATTCCTGCGGGCAAAAAAGGGGAAAGGTAGAAAAGCGCGCCCTGCATTTGATTGAACTGGCTAACAAACTTAAATCCGATGCCTCAAGGACATCCCAAAAAATCCTCTTTGTAGCACTAGCACCAGCTGCACCACCCCCAGCTGCTCGTGGAGCGGCTCCAGCCGCTCGTGGAGCGGCTGTCTCTGGGCAGACCCCCCTCCCGCGAAAATCTGCCTAGTTTTGCGGTACCATCCCCGCCCCCTTTCCCGATCCCGCGAAAATTTGCCTGGTCTTGCGGTACCGTCCCCCCGCCCCCCTCCCCCTGTACCGAAAAACAGAAACTCTGGATTCTGTCTCAGCGGCAGCTGCACCACCCTCAACCGCTCGTGGAGCAGCTCCGGCTGCTCGTGGGGCAGCTCCAGCTGCTCGTGGGCAGCTGTCTCGGTACCGTCCCGCGCCCTTTCCCCTCCCGCGAAAATTTGCCTGGTTTTGCGGTACCGTCCCGCGCCCCCCTCCCCCCGTACCGAAAAACAGAAACTCTGGATTTTGTCTCAGCGGCAGCTGCACCACCCCCAGCCGCTCGTGGAGCAGCTCCAGCTGCTCGCGGAGCACCTCCAGCTGCTCGTGGGGCAGCTGTCTCGGTACCGTCCCGCGCCCCTTCCCTCTCCCGCGAAAATTTGCCTGGTTTTGCGGTACCGTCCCGCCCCCCCTCCCCCCGTACCAAAAAACAGAAACTCTGGATTCTGTCTCAGCGGCAGCTGCACCACCCCCAGCTGCTCGTAGAGCAGTTGTCTCGGTACAGATCCCCCTGTCCGCTCCGTAAGTTTTTTGGTCGGCACCGCAAGTTTTTTGCGCGCCCTCGCGACATTCTTGAGTTCACGCAAACCCAAGAAGTGGAACAGCTGGAACAGACCCCCCCCTGCCTTTTTTTTGCTCTTAGTTTAAAATAGATGTTTTCACGTGAAACCTCGCGAGAACAAAGCTAACGCGTTGGGGTGGATGTGTGTTTTTTTAGGAGAGATTACGCCTCATGCCTAAGCAAAAGCGTGCAACGAAGAAAGGCGATGACGAAGAAGAAGAAGGGCCGAAAGCATTGTCTAGATTGGGCCAGCGCGTGGAGAAGATCAACGTGAAAAGGATCTCCATGCTCAAGGCGGTGGTGGGCGAAGAAGAGAGGAAAGTGAACGAGCTGTTGAAGTCATGCACGGAGAACCTGATAGAGGTTGAGTATATGCCTGGCAAACATTTCAGCGAGGGGAGAGCGTGGGGTCGGGGCTCGGTCGGCGGCCTGCCCGGCTGGATGTTGCGAGTTATCTCGGGCAGGAATTACGAAAGTCTTGACATTTGTAACGCAGCAGCTAGCATTCTCGTGCAGTTGGCAGACCGAGAAAAGGCGGCCGTGCCCCCCCTGTTCCGCAGGTTCGTGAACGGCGAGAGGGAAAGCCTGCAGAAACGCTTGCTGGAGCAGGTGGGCAGGGAGGATAGCCCGAAGAGTAGAAAGTGGGCCAAAAAACAGTTCAACTCGGTGATAAACCAGAAGGACGTGAAAGCCGACTACGCAATCGACTGCCCCCTGATGAGGGAATGGGGGCAAGCCTGCAAGAACCTCGCGGAGCGGTTCAGGGGCCTCGCCGCGTTCCGAGATTTGTGGGCTCTGTTGGAATCGCTGGACGACAAGCACAACAAGCTTGCTACCTTTGTCTCGTACATCTACCAGAGAGAGGAGCTCAAGATCATGATGGAAGTCATGAACTACCTGCGGTCCCAGAAGCTGATCGTCGGCGTTTACAAGTTTGACGAATTACTGGTGGAGTCCGAGGTGCACCAGGGCGGCGCCCAGGTTTTGACGCCCGCCAGGCTGGCGGACGTGCGCGCGCACGTCTCTAGAGCGCTGGGGCTCGACGTCGAGTTCCACGCCGACAGCTGCCTGCCCACGGCCGACGACCTGAAGAAATTCTACGGGCCCCTGAACCTGGGCAAATTGCCAAGTCATACAGAGTGTTGTCGCGAGCTGCTGGTGCAGCATGGCTCCGCAAACAAGCTCTTGCGCTATGAGGGCTTTGTCCTGCGGCCGCACGCTACGGTGCCCGGGGTTTATGAACCGTGGCTGGATTTCAAGGCTTACGCGGCAGAGGTACTGAGCTCAAGTGTCTACTATACTGACAGTGTGAGCTCGGGCTTCAACACGCTTGACAAGTATCTAGCTCACGTAGCCCACCCCTTCTTTCCTCTCATGAGCCCTGCCTCCATGCACAGCGATTGGGTCAGTTTCAGAAACTGTTCCTTCAACATCAAGACGCTGGAGTACAGGACCTGGGAAGACTTCAAGGCAAAAGGTGAGCAGCCCCCGTTCACCGACCACTTCTACGACGCGGAGATAGATTTCGCCAAGCTCGCGGAGGAGGATCAGCACGGCGATGAGTGACTGACCCCTCTTTGGACCGACACGCTCAAGCTGCAACTCAGCCCAGACATGGTCTTTATTTTCGAGGTGCTGGTGGGCCGGCTGCTGTACCCAGTGGGGACATACGACGGGTGGCAGGTGATGCCGTTCCTTCTTGGCGATGGCGGCAGCGGCAAGGGCACCGTGCTGGAAATCATAAAAAGGCTGAAAGCGCCGGGCAAGGTCGGGGTGATGAACAAATGCACAGAGGAGAAGTTCGGTCTGGAAAGCCTGTATCAAAAGGAGCTTGTTATGTGCCTGGACTTGCCACGAGACTTTGCCAGCGTGATGGACCAGGCCACGATGCAGAGCATGATTTCGGGAGAAGACGTGGCCATCCCTCGCAAGCACAAGACCGCAGTGACAAATCTGACCTGGTCGCCCCCTGTCGTTGTAGCCGGCAACATTATCCTCAACTACAACGATGAACAAGGGCAGTGGAAGCGGCGGCTTGCGTTATTTCTTTGGGCCAACACACCCGCCAAAGTTCGCTCCGACCTGAAGAGGCTCATCGCCCAGAACGAACTTCCTTACATTCTGCTGCGCTGCATCACACGATACCGCAGGATTGTGGACGAGAAGCAGGGTGCAGATTTCTGGCAGGAGATAGCGCCGCCCGCTCTGAAACACAACCAGAGATACACCGAGAGCCGCATGAACGTGCTGGCGCGCTTCCTGCACGAGGGGTCCCGAGAACAAGGGGTGATCGACGCCTGACGGAATGGTCAACCTTTGTTTCGGTGTATGAGAATTACTTGAAAGAGCTCAAACAGTCCTATAACAATGCTTTGGATGATGTTCCCCTCGCGGCCTTGCACGGTAATGGCTATAAGGTGTTTCCTCCGCGCAGGGGTTCGGGCGCCGGCAGTGGCTCTAACAAGAAAGACCAGCGCGTCAATTTCTGCGCCTACTGTCCGCGCGGCCAGGGCGAGCTAGGGCATCAGTGCGAACCCGCGGGGATCTGCAGAGAAGGTCTGTGTGGGTACGTGAATTGCAAGGACGAGCAACACAAGGGCGCGGGCCGGCTCAAGGCTTACGGGATAGTGAACATGCGAATTGTGCCCCGCGCGGAATTCGACCGGTGGCTTAGCAGTACAGAAGAAGCCAGCTCGGAATCGAGGCTTGGCGAGAGCTCCAGCGAGAGCCCGCGCGAGGACTTCAGCGTCAGGGATTGGCAAGAAAGGCTAGTGGCCTTGGCAGAGGAGCAAGCAGACAGCGAAAAGATCAGGCACGCGACCGAGGAGATGTTGAGGGCGGAGCGCCGGGCGGAGCGCAGGCGCGTGTGCAAGATCGCCGGCATCAAGAACTGGAATGCCTTGAAAAGAAAGTACAAGGAGATTCAAAAGAGAAAGGGCCAAGACCAACAAGCACGGGAGTCGTCTGCCAAGAAACCTCGGCCGTCGGCTAAAGAGGAAGTTGCGGAAAAGTACCCTTTGGTTACAAATCAGTAAGAACCAGAACAGCCCGGCCTTGCACAGAGGTAAGCCTAGTGTATTCATGCTCATTTGTAGCCAAAGGCCTGTTACTGCCTTTTTTTGGCCTCAATAGCCCTTTAGAAACCCAGCGTGTGTGTGTGTGTGTGCAGGCGCACGCCTGATTTTTGGGGAGGGGGCCGCGAGGAAGTGGCAGCGCACTTCCCACGACGTGGTTCCGCCCCCCAAAATAGGATGCAGTGAGCAGTGCGGTTGCTAAAGAAAGGAGTAGCACGTCAAGAACTTGTTTAGCTTCATTAAAACAGTCTTTGCTTTTGTGAAAAAATACGTGCCAGCGCCGCCGGGAGCGCAGACAAGCTGCTTCGACACGAAGGGGCCTTGGCCGCTCACAAATACTAGAAGCAAGGCGTGGTCCGGAGGAAGACAGAGAGGGGGACAGTCGGCGGCTAGGTTGTGAAAAAAAATCTTTGTCCAAGGACATTCCGACAATTGAAATGTCGAAGAAGATTTTTCGGGAAACACCGGCGGCCGGGGGCAAAATTTCTTTTGAAATTTTTGTCCCCCGCCTTGGCCCCCCCCCAAAAATTCTTACGCTCCATTTGCCGGACATTTTCGCTCCCCCCCCCCCCACCATTTGCGTACCGCGCTTTCGGCCCTTTCCAGTCCCTTTCCCCCCTCTCTGGAAGTCGTAAGACTCTTTTGTCGCTCAGCCCCCGCTGGCTGCGCGGGCAGGGGAGGGGTGACAATCGGCAAGGGAAGGGGAAAAGTCTATCCCCCCCGGCACCCCCCCTTGCGGGGGGGGGGGGGGGGACAGTCGCAGCAGCAGAATTATTGACGATTGTCCCCGCGGCCCCCCCCTCGCCTCCTTTAGAGGAAGAGGAGGCCCTCCAAAACGACATTTTCGATCGTGCCGCCGAACGTCGCGCGGCAGAGACACAGTCGGTCACTCTCAGTCCAGAGGGCCAGGAGACCCACCCAAAAAAAGGTGTGTTGTGGATGATGGCAACAAAGCTGCAGACGGCCTCGCAGCTTGGGATGGCCGAGGATGCACCAGAGCGGGCCACGACGCCGGCGGGGCCGACTGCCGAGCGCGAACGGCCCGCCACGGTGCAGGCAGCGCTCGCGCTGAACACACGGTACTGCCCGCAGTGCCACCGGGCGCTAGTCGTGGGGCGAGCCTGTACCGTTTGTGCGGCGGAGCGGGAACGCCACCAAGCACGGTTGGCTCAGGAAGAGGAAGGCCTCCGAACCGCGTTGGCAGAGGAAGAGGCGCAGAGGGCCGAACTGGCGCAAGCCCGTGCAGAGCCGGGCGACACTCGGGAAACAATCGACGACTGGTGGGGCAAGGCGGCAACCAGGCAAGTGCAGTGTGCGGCGTGTACGGGCGCCAGCATCGTGGGCCGGGACGACATGGGGCTTTGCCGGCAATGCCGCAGGCGCCGGCTTTATCTGTGCCCCAAGCCGGCCTGCGTGGCCCAGGCCTGCTTTGACTGCGGGTTCAGCACACGACCACACGTGTGCCTGTCGCGATGCCAAAACGGCTGCGTCGCCAGACAAGACGAAGGGGACGTGCCGCGCCAAGAAAAACCAAGGAAGGCGGCTACTGTGGCTCGACGCCGCAGTGGCAAAAAACCTGCCCAGAAAAAGGCGGCACTGCCCGTGCAACACCCGCACTGGAAAAAAAACCTGCAGCCCCAGCTGACTAAATTTCTGGGACAGCCGCGGCAGCAAGAGGAGGCCTAGTGTGCCAGTGAGAAAAAGTTTGGAGAGAGGGGGAAGATGATCAAGCAAGGGGGGAGTGCCTTTTTTTTAGCACGGGTCTTTGCGGAAGGCCCCGGGCACCTTTCGGCGACTGGAGATGTCTAAGAAAACCTTGAGGGCAAAATTGGCGGGCGGGGAAATTATGATCTTAAAAAAAAACTCCCCGCCCGCCCTCGTTTCCCGAAAAGCCTTCTGCAGGACATTTGGCAGACATTTCGCTCCAAAAAAAGTTTTTTGTTCACCAGCTCCGTAGTTCGGCGGCGGAATTTAGCTTTTTTATCATCCCTCCCACTCCCCCCTCCTCCCGGACCAGCTCGGCATCAGGGGAGAAATATAGCAGGAACAAAATTTTCTTTTGCAGAGGCAACGAAGGTGCGCTTTTCCTGCTGCTTGTTCTCTGATTAAATCCAAAGGAGAAACCTCGAGGGCATGAGCAACGAGTTTCCGGTAACAGAGTGTGGCATTTGCACCCGGAAAATCAAGGTTCGGGTGACCTATTGGGTCCTTGAAAATGGCAGGCCCGCCGCAAAAGACAGAGTCAGTGATTTGGAGGTGGTGGAATCAAAAACGACCTATAGAGATGTTAGAAACATGCTCGGCGCGGGCCCTTCCGTGCCTCTCTACTACGAACCGGATCTACATGACTGGACCTTTGGACAGGGAAGGAAGCTACCGGACACGTGGTTTAAACAAGAGGTTGTTGCTGTTGAACTGAAAACAATCGCATGGGAAATCCAGTCCTTCGACTCGCTCACAGCATACCGTAATGCCTGCACTTTTTATGATTTTTCTCGAGTTGTACGGGAGGAAAGAAGCTGTAGTATCATGTTTATGCAAAAACTACCGTTTCACCGAGAAAAGGTATATGCCACGCCTTCGATCAAGACTGATTTCTTATCAGGCTTGTGCCAAGGTGCTGGCCCGTTTTTGTTTAGCAATTCGCCTTGGGGTCGCACATTCCCCATCGTCAGGGTCGCTATTCTAGTACCCGAGCATATGCTCGAAAAGCTTAGTCAAGCCCTAGACTTCATGGTGGCACCGGGCAGGCATAAAGCGCCGAGCGTTAGCGATTCAAAACTCCTGAAACAGTTGATTCAGCTTGACAAGGTGCTGAGCGATTATTTGCCTGAGAGAAAGCTTGTCTTCCGTAGCGAGCCAAATATCCCCGGTTGGATTACGCTGTTCAGAACGTGGCTAGAAAGCGAAGACTGTCCGCTCCCAGACGCTTGGTTACATGTCATGAAGCGCAGCAAAAGTCACGAGGAGTGGTGCTACGAACTGGGGCGAAAGCCGTGCGCTGCGTCATGGCGGTCCTCCGCGACAATTTGGGCGTCAGCCCGGACGTGCTGGCTATTAACAGAAACCTCAATCGAATCATCAGCGACTTGCCGACAGCCAAAGACAGCGCTCGGGTGGGGGTGCTTGCCAACGAAATAGCTCAGCGGGTTGGCGGAGAGAAATCCCTGCTGGACAGCTTCTTTCATAAAAGTAAATGCCGCAACTGCGGCCGACATTAAGATTTGTGGGGGGGGGGGGGTGGGGGCACGGAGGCGGGCGAGGGAAATTGAGGCTTTCTTTTTTGCTCCGACGTCTGTGCTATCGCCGGCTCTATATATCATTACATACACAAATCTATTTTTTAATAAATGTGAGAAAGAAGAAAAAAAGTAGATTTTTCGTCTAGTCAGCGCAAAACGGACCAGCAGGGAATGTCAGCCCAACGCAACCGCGCAGGCGGCCCCGCTCAAGAACGCAGGCATATTGGTGACAAAAGTCCAGGCATTCCGGCGCTCGTCGTAGCGCTCGACAGAGGCGAGCGCTTTCCCTTCGCGATCGGAGCCGCCAGCACATACAGTTCGTTGTCGAGCACGGCCGCGGCCGCGGCCGCGCGCTCCTGAAGCAGCGGCGCGACTTCCTCCCAGACGTTCAGGGCCGGGTCATAGCGCTCGACGGAAGCTAGTACCTGATCCAGCGCGTTCCGGCCGCCCAGGGCGTAAAGTTTGTTGTTCAGCACGGCACACCCGCAGCCCCACCTCGCGACCCGCAGGCGCGCCACCTCGGACCACGGGCCCCAAATGGTGCAGCGTTCCGCATAGGCCAGGGCCCTGCTTGTGTTGCCCCTGCCCCCAAAGACGTATAACCTCTCGTCCAGCACGCCGCCGCCGGCAAACTGCCGGGCCCTGATCATAGGCGGAGACTCGGACCAGTCCTCTGTAGCCAGGTCAAAGACCGCGACGCGTGCCAGATTCTGCGTGTCGCCCGAGCCGCCGAGCAGAAAGATGGCGTTGTCGAGCGCCAGGGCCAGTGCGCCGGAGCAGGGCTGTGGCAGCGGCGGCAGTCGCTCCCATTTCGCGTCCGATTGCGAGAGGTCTAGGCGCTCGACATCTTTCAAGCTGTGCCCGCCGTCGACCCCCCCGATCGCGTACAGACATTTGCCTACGGCCGTGCCGGCGAAATGTGTGCGGGGCTTGCGAAGCTCGCCGCGTCGCGTCCAGCGGTTTTGCCCGGCGTCGTAGCAGAACGTGTGCCCCAGGCCCCGGCGAGTGGTCGCGGCGGAGCCGCCAAACACGTACAGAAGGTGGTAGCGGGCCGGGACTCGCGTCTTTTCCCTCGAGCTCCGGCAGGAGCGCACAATGGAGAGCTCTACGAGACAATTCTCGCGTTCCACGCCGCTTCTACTTCCAGCGTCTCACGCGAAGATTTGCAGCTCTGCCTTGTGCTTGCCGATCATTTGGCGGACGCAGTACAGTTGGTCGCTGAGCTCCTTTTGCTCTGAGCTCTGTTCCATGCGCAGGCACAGCGCCGCGCTCTCGGCCTCCAGGGCTTCTATGTCTTGCCTGCGCTTGGCATTCGTAGCAGTCAGCTGCTGCCGGGCCTCCGAAATTGCGCGGGGCAATCCTTGCCACTTGGTGCGCGTGCCTTCCAGACTGAGCGTCCATCCGTCGACCGAAGGCAGTCGGTCCAGGAGGAACGTAGTTGATTCGTCGGCCAAACCGTCGCCGAAGCGGCTGTCCTGCAGCAACTGTAGCTTCGACACCGTGTCCAACAGGGTCTGGTACAGCTCCACGGCGGCCTGTTCACAACAACTGGCTCGGAGGCCGCCGTATCGTCCGCGCCATCGTTGTCGAGCCCGCGACATTGGCGGGACCAGGCTAAGGTTTGGGCCAGCCTTCTTTTCCTTCTGGTCTGCATTTGATCGGGGCGGTCGGCGGTACAGAGAAGACAAAGAGGGGGGTAGTGCTTGTGCGCTCTTTTTCTTTTTTTCTGTTTCCTGTGTTTCTGCACCGGCCGGCCCCCCCCTCCATTTCCTTACAGCTTCGCGTTTCTGTCCGGTCCTTCCCCTTTTTTTCGGTGTTTTGTGGCCCCCGTCGTGTGGAAAACACCAGGGTGGATGCTGGCCAGCACGTGCGACTATCCCATAGAAGAAAGAAACGCCTTTCGCTAACAAAAGGTCTCGTCTTTTTTTGGGGTGTGAGGGGGGGGGGAAGAAACCGGGAGGGGGGGGGGCCGCAGCGCCCGCGGCCCCCCCCCCTCCCACTCACTGCCAATTCTTTTTTTTTCTTTGCGCTCGGGCTTGGGGCTCTCTACCCCCCTTTTTTCCCACACCCCAAGAACAAGAAAAAAGACGCCGGCCCCCCCCCCTCCTGCCGGTTTCTTTCCCACACCGAGCCAAAAAAAAAGAAACCACATTTCTCGCAGGTCGGCCCCCCCACCTACAGCTATTTTATCTTCGTTTCCTCCAAAATTCTTCTCTCTCTCGCGACTGTGGTATGATTTTCTTTTCTTTGTGCTTTGCAGGTTTCTGCCCCCCCCCCCCCCCCGAATGGAGAAGCGAAGCCAGCGCCTGTTCCCAGACCTAGAGTACCAGAAGTTCAGCCTGCGAGCGGGACGGACGATTGAATTCGAATGCGGTTGTAGGCAAGACATCTTGCTCGAGAAAATGGTCTGGACTTGCGTGTACCACCAAGAAATGTATTAATTGTTCGACGGGTTTGTTCCTGGGGGAGGAGTGTTGTCTCCACTCTCTGTACTAGGAATCTCTGCTTTGAGATTTCGAATCCGCTATTAAAATTCTGTAATGTCTAGAGCTATTTATTTACGATCATGTCGAGAGTTAGGCCATACCCGTTGTCTCTCAAGTGCATACCGTGAGCCTTGATTGTTGTTGCTTTGCCACGGCAATTACGTTTGACGTGCTCCAGCTGAATATCCACAACCTGGAGTGTCTTGATATCTTCGTCGCGGCTTAAACTAGTTTCGATGCGTATGGAGGGTGTACGGAGGTACTTAAACTTGAATACCCTATCCTGGTGTATTTTGTGATCAAACCGATTATAAAGCACTTCTGAGGCTAGAACACGAATAACCAGGCTCGGAAGCTCGCCGCCTGTCGGTTCGGGTGTGCTGGTGATCGTTGATCCCGGTTTATCTGCATTGCCCTTGGCGTAAAAATGTTGACCATCAGCAAATTCTGTTAGTCGGATACCGTCTCGACTTGGCCGGGGGGCACAGCGTGATCTGGGACAAACACGTTGTATCGTTGATCGTGAGGCATGGCGTGAGCACACCTGGCGGCCAGGACCACGACGATTTCTCCAACCCTGGCAGACCCAGCGTAACGTTTGTTAGCACACCGCGAGGAAAAGCGCGGCAGATTTCCAAATGTCTTTCTGGCTGAATCAAAGGTTCGGGGCTTTGCAGCTCCATGTTGGTCAGCTTGGGGTATCTCTCGAGGCACTGATCTAGAAAGCCCTGCCAGCCGTGTGCGGAATCTGTTTCGACCTTAACCTCCGTCACTGTGAAACAGGGCAATACCGGCAGAATAGGCAGCAACGTGAGCAAACCAAATATCTGCCTGTCCTCTTCGGATTCGGAACCGGGAGGGCTTGTCGTCATTTGCATTATCACTTGCCCACATGATAACCTCTTCACCTGTCTGTTGCTTTAGAGCACGCCGGGAAAATTTCGACACGTATCCTGGATGCAGGCTGTGGCGGCCATAGCGCCACAGGTTTTGCTGTGTGTTGAACACTTCCTGCGCATCAGGCGCAAATTTTCCACTCGGGTTTAAAGTCAGCTTGCAAGTCTTTCTCTAGCCCAGCCCAGAACAGGTTGTGCGTCTCTGCCATTTTTTATCTTTTGCTCCTCAGATTTTCTATTTTACTTGCCAAACACAAAAACGAAAAAAAGAAGTATTTTTAACCAAGACAAGGGAGAGAGGGCCGTAAGCGCCCGAAAAAAAAAGCGATCGGGGACTGACTCCTGCAAAATCTCCCCTTCCCCGTTCCTCCCCATCGTCCTCTAATCAACGAGCAGAAAACAAAAGGAACCGGACCAGGGGGAGTTTTACGGACGTTCGTCGGCGGGGCACCACTCTTGTGCCCTCGTCTCGGCGCCGGCGCGCAGGGGCAGCGAGAGTTTGAACGGTCCGTCCCCGGTGGCCACTTGCAGCGCGCCCGGCTGCGCCAGGACCGGCAGAACCTCGGCCATGAACTCTAGGCGCCGGGCGTGCGGGCCTGTTGCAGCCGGGCCGGCGCCAGCGGCCAGTGCAGCACGTCGAGCACCCAGAGTTTGTCACCCGCACGCCACACGACGAGCATGGCGCCGGCGGGCAGCAGACAGCGCAGCGGCTGCGAACCGTGGCACAACGCCTCTAGCAGCCTGTCGCGCGCGGGCAGTTCGGCCAGCAACCGCCTGAGCCACGGGCCCTTGAAGTTGTGGATCGGGGTCAACCGCGGCGGGCCAGTACATCCGACCGCAACTTGTCGGCCGGCAGCCAGTACGACCCGTCACCCGCGGCCCAGACCAAGCCGGCGCGGCCGGACGCCCCCCGGGCAGTGCCAAGGTCACGTTACCGGTCGCGGCCAATGGACGACAGGTAGTCGCTGAGCCACCTGCACACGCCGAGGTTGCGCGGCGCACCCGCGGTTTGCCCGCACAGCGCCTGCCAGCCAAGAACCGTGAGCCTGCACCAGAAGCCCGGGTCGGCCAGCGCCCGTGCCGTCAGTGGTTCGAGCGGGTCGGGCGGCGGGCGCTGGTAGCGCTCCAGTGCCACGTTCAGCAACCGGCACTGTGCGGGCGCGGCCGTGCGGTCGCAGAGACGTAGGTGGCGAGGTCTTCCCTGAAGAGCCACACGGCGGTGAGCGGGAGGGCGTCCAGCAGCACCGTGGCGCTCGGCGACTGCAGGTAGCGATCCAGCGCCCCTAACGTCAGTGGCACGGCCTCGCGGCGCAAACCCCGCGCCACCAGGTAGGCCTCGTCACTGTTAGGGCGCACTAGCGGCGTGACCACCACCCATTCGGCGAAGCACAGGGCCGCCGCGGCCAGCAGCAGCTGTGTGTCTAGCGCGCAAACGCCAGTGAACCGGCAGACCAGGACCGCCCGGCTGTTCTGCAGCAAGCCCAGGGCGGCGCGGACGCCGCGCGCCAGCGCGGGCCCCCCGCCTTCTTCGGGACCGCACGCATCGACCCACGCCAGGTTGCAGGCCAGCCGGCGCTGCTCGAGCGCTGCTCGGGCGTCCGCGCAGTGGTGGAGGTGGTGGCACTGCTCGAACCTGGACCAGAGGCGCGGGGGTTGTTTTTCCAGCGTGATGAGCAGCACGGGCGGCGTGGCGCGCACGAGGTCCTCCGCGACCAAGGCGCTCTCGGGCCCCACCGCCAGCACGGCCTGGCGCGGGGTCGAGAGTAACTCACCGAGCACTCCGTCCAACGCGGTGTTTAGTGCTGAGACGACGCCCAGCGTGCGAGTCCGCCTTCGCGCGCGGGGGCACGTCGCGGCGGCACGTCGCGGCCCAGTCGTTGCGCTCCAGCGCCGCCCGGAGGTGTGTGGCGAAGGCCGCCGTCCTGCACTGCGGAGACGGGTTCCAGTGCCACGCACACACGGTCTCCATCCCCCGGCCTTTTTTTTGGGGTGTGGAAAAGGGCGGGAGAAGAGGCTGGCCGGGGGGGGAACATTACATTTCCCGGAACCGCCCTTTTCCCTCCCCTTTCTCTCTCGCTCTTAAAAAAAAAACCAAGACCTTGCCTTCTTCGCAGTTCCCTCCCCCCGCCTTCGGCCACACCAAACCTCAAACCCAACAAAAACAATTGTCCCCCCCCCCCCGGGGGGGGGGGGGGGGAACGCCCGAACTCGCACAAAAAGACGGACGGGAAGGGGAGGCAGCGAGACGGGCGGACCTAAAAATTCACGGGCCGAGATTTTTGCAGCACAAGAAGGAAAAAAAAAGAAAGCGCTGATGTCGGAGGCCGAACACGATTCCAGACACAAAGAGACGGGCCGCCGCAAAAAGAGGCGCCATCAGAGCCCCCCCCCGCCCGAGCAGCAGCCGTCCTTCCAGGCGAACGCCCCGGAGGTCTCTTGCAACGATGTGCAGGAGCGCCCGTGGCCGAGAGCCCGAGCCTGACAGAAGAACTCAGCAAGCTTTGCTTGGCTATTACCGAAAGTTTGGCCATACCAGAAGGACAGGCCAGTGTTATCCGCAAGTCGGCGCAGATCCGGCAGGGCCTCGACTCCTTACGGGGCCTAATCACCCTGTGCCACCGGCTGCTGAGCCTCGCTAGCTGCTTGCAGGAGCCCGGCGTAACCAAGGCAAACGCACGGGCTTGGTGTTCAAAGCCAGGCTGGCACTGTGCGAGATCCAGCGCGACGGGATAGACGAGGAGATGCGGGGGGCGCTGGACAGACTTGCTTCTTCGTTATTAGTGCCAACCATGGGAGATCGTTAGCAACATGAGTTTGGCAAGACATTTTTCTTTTATAAACAAAAAAAAGGCCACCACATTTCACTAGTACGGGCTGATTAGGCGTGCCAGTCGGGGCGCGGCCGGTCGTAATCACAGAAAGGTCTGGGGTAACGGGCCACGCGGCGAGCACTGCCCTGCCGGCCGGCCGGGCTGTGGCGGCGTTCGTTTCGGCGGTCCGAGGACCGCCTGTTGGACCGCCGGGGCCTCCGCCACTTTCCAGTGGGCGCTGCTTGTGGCGGCAGGAGCAGGAGCAGGGGGAGGAGGGGGGCGGGCGGCGACGTCCGTTGGCGGGCTTTCTGGCGCAAGGGGAGGGCTCTTTTCGTCGGCAGAAGGTGACCGCCTCTTTCTTCTTCGCCAGCACCTGTCCTCCCAGGCATCATCGTCGTCCGAGCTGACGGGCGCAGGCGCAGGGCCTTGCAAGAACCTCTGTACCTCACTGAGTAAAAGTTTGTGTTCACGAGTGCTGTCTTCTTCAAGCTTTCGTAGCTCTTCTGCCAGCCGGCGCGCTAGTTGCTCTATCTGGTTACGGTGGTCCACGAGCCCGGGGCGCGCTGGGTTGCCGGCCATCGGCGACTGTCTCCACGGCTCAGGACAAGAGATTTTTTTTTCTTTTCTTTGGCTTGCCGGTAAAAAAAAGGACTGAACTCTTCTTTTCAACGGTGGATAGAAAATAGGGAGCCGGGCATTAGAAGAAAGACGGGAGGGGCCAAAAAAAAGCAGATTTCGCAAACCTTGGGAGCAAAAGACGGGAGGGGTTCGAAGCGTGGGGGAAAGAAAGTGGGAGGGGGGGGGCCGAAGGTGGGGGAAAGAAAGTGGGGGGGGAAGTGGGGGAGGTGGGGGGGCTTTTTTTCTTGGCTGTCTGTTTCCCCCCCCCCCCCGCCTTCGGCCCCCCCTACAAAAAAGAAAAGGGCCGGCCCCCCCTCCCAACACAAGCAGAAATCGTCTTTGGCGTGGGCCTGCTGCATTTCCTTCCCTCCCGCCCCCAACCCAAAGGCCCGGACAATTTGCTCCTTTTCCCCTCCCTCCCTTCCTTCTTCCCCCCCCCCCCGGACCCCACCCCTCCCCCTTCCTTTGCACCCTCGGCAGCCGGAGCTCTCTTGGAGTGCTCTAGCGGTTTTTCTTTGGTACTCGCAGTTCTCTAGCGCTTGCCTTTTGTGCTCTCTCTCTCTCTCGCCAGAGGGGAGCTAGTCGAAGGGGGAAAACCCAAATCAATTCGATGCCTTCCAAGCAGCCGCCCGCATGGTTCACGGTGATCATGCAGATCCAACTGGCGAACCGCGCCCGCAACGGGACTGAATTACAGCAGTCGACCTTGTCCACGTGGAAGATGGTCGAGGATGCGTTGCTGTCCAAGGAACGCGGCGCGGGAGGGGGCTTGCAACACCTGCTGGAGCCAGAGACGAAGGGCGTGTACCACCAGATAGCCCTGTCGTACCAGCAGGCCAGCGAGACCTTCGTGAACTACCAGCGTACCAAGGCCAGCGCGGCCTACATCAAGACGTTCGGCGCGGCGCGCGACGCGGTGTCCGGCCGCTGGCAACACCCTCCGCCCGAGGCGGTGTTCCTGGTGGCCCGCGTGGCGTCGGCCATCCTGACCGAGATCAGCGGGTCCGGCCAGCGAAAAATACGCCCGAGATCTGGGTCGTAGGCCGCGGCCTCGGGGGGAGCGAAACGGAACTGTGGCGGCTTACAATCCCCGAGTCCCACGAGGAGCTGGTCTGCTGGCAGAAACACGACCCGGGCTCTGCCGTGGGCCCGGCGCTGCGCCTGGAGCTGCCGCTCGCCTGGGTCGCGACGGGCGCCAACTGCCAGCACGGCTGCTGGTGCCTGCTGCAGAAACAACACGCGGCCGTGCTGCGGCACTCACTGCAGCTGCTGTGGGACCCGAGCGCGCCCGTCGTTGCGGGCGCCAAGGAGGTGTCGTTGCAGCCCATCGTCGACTACCGCGTCATGCTGCCCTGCGACGTGCTGCTGCCGCCCAGCAGTACGGTTCTGCCGCACGGTTTGGAGGGCGCGGGGCGCGGCCTGGCCATCTGCGAGAAGCTGCTGTCGGACGCGTTCCCCGCGCTGGCCTGGGAGCTGGGCGCCGTCCGCCACGTGTACCAAACCGTACTGATGGGCTCGCCGGGCCCGCTCTGGGCCCGCTGCCAGACAGAAGAAGAAATCGCCTGCTTCCTGAACCTCTGGTACACGCTGACGGCCACGCTGGTGTCCGTCTCGGGTGGCCACGGCCCAACGTCAACCGAGCTCGACGACGTGGACGACAGCTCGCTGCTGGTCGGGCTGGACGGCGCGGCGCAGCGGTTCTGGTCGGGCACGGCGCGCGTCCCCCGCGGGACGCCGGCCGGGCACGCGCAGTTCGCGGTGCTGGACCGGTCCTGGTACAAGCGCGGCGTGCAGCTCAGGGCCCGGCTCCTGTGCGCGGACTCTCCCCCCTGCTGCTGCTGCGCGGCGGCGCGCGTGCCCTGTCAAACGTCCAGTTGCTGCCCTTCCGCAACGGCTGCAGTGGACGCACCCGCCGCCCAACGACGCGGCCGGCTGCCTGCTCGACGTCGTCGTCACCGGCGCAGACAGCAGCGCGCTGGCCGAACAGCTAGCACAGTTCTGCCTGGCCAGCGCTGTTGGTGCCAGGCTCGTGGTGCTGGACTACGACTGCGATGCTGCGGTCAAGAGTTGCTTCGACGCGCTCACGGCGCACCCCGCCTGGCAGACCAGGCTCGTCGCGCGCCTGGGGGCGCTGGCCTGCGTCACGACGGCGCCCGCGGGTGTTGCCCTGCCCGACCGGGCGGGGCTGCACACGATAGCCTCGCACCAGTCGGCCGCCCACGCGCTGCCCGTGGCGGGCCTGTGCCGGCGAAACCGGCACTGGTCCCCCCGGGTCCGCCGCGCGCGCCGATCGTTAGGAGGGACTTCGAGCCCATCAAGCACAGGCCCCAGGCCCAGTGGTCCTTCGTGTACTACGAGGAAAAGAACGCGGGGGCCCGCGCGGAAGAGCTGATCCGGCTCGCGCCCGCCACCACGGAGCTGCGCAACGAGCCGCTGCGCCTGCTGATGGTGGCGACGCTGCAGGACAGGCTGGGCACGCTCATGCCGGGGGGCCACGCGCACGAGGTCTGGGTCGGCGAGGTGCAGGCGTGGCTGGCGCGCCACATCCGCCAGACCGGGTTCGTGGACAACATCCCTATGGCCGTGAACAAGCGCTGGCAGGACCGCATGGCGGCGGCGCTGATCGACCACGAACGCACGAGCGGCAGCAGCGGCTTCTGGACCTGGTGCATGGAGATCCTGTTGTGCGTGGTCTCCGAGGGCTCGGCCGCGGGCTGCCTGTCGTCCACGTCGGCGCCGCAGGTCGCCCTGTACGCCCTGCGCCTGCTGTGGGCGTGCGCGCGCAGGAGCTGGAAGGCACGCGGCCTCGTGTCGCTGTGCGGCGGCGGGGGCGAACTGGAGATCCAGACCGTACTGCGCAACAAGAGCCACGCGCGGCGTGTGCGCACGGAATTCGACGTGGCGCACATCAACAGCGGCCGCCCGTCGTGGTTCGAGTCCCTGCGCACCATCTGCTGCTACGACGAGCTGCCGGCCCTGCGCTTCAAGGGCACCGAGCGGCCCGTGGCCGCGCCGCCCGTGCCCACGGCGGTCTGCGGCGCTGGCGTGCTCGGGCTGGAGACGGCGCAGCCGCTGGCGCTCGGCTGGAAGCTGCCGCAAACAGTGGCAGTGTGGCCCCTGCAGCAGCAGCAGTTCGGCACCTTCGTGCTCTCGGACCCGGACGCGGTAGAGCTACTCAGGCTGGCCAGCCAGGCGTTCACCGAGCAGCCGGCGGCCGCCGGGCTGGACCCGAACACGGTCAAGTCGCGCTGGGGGCGGAACGAGCCCCCAACGGCACATTCCATGGTCAACGCCCTCAAGGCCGCGTGGATGCTCTTGGCGCCGCTCAGCGTGCTCGACGTGCTGGTGGACCTGTACGCGCCCTGCGTGCGCACGATGTACGCGAACGCGCGCGAAAAAAACCTCTTGGACGAAAGGAACAGGCAGCGCGCGCTGCTGGACTGGCCCGACCGCGACAAGTCCTACGAGTCGCAATTGCTCATTTCCTGCTACCGCCAGACGGGCGCGGCCCTGGCGGAGATCTTGTGGCCGCGCGCTGCGTACGACCCCACCTCGTCCGCGGAGCTCTGGGACGGCAAGACCCGCCTGCTGGACACCACCACCATACGGGTCGGCAGCGCACAGGGGCCCGCGGGCCCCCCTTGCACGCCGCTGCCGCTCATCGACTACGTCCTGCACCGCGTGGGCTGTGGCACCAGACTGCTGGCCAGCGAGCACGGCCGGCAGCTGCTGCTGTTCAACGTGAACGCGAGGCCGGTGGCCAGCACGGCCGCCGGTGACCTGGCGTCCGACGTGGCCGTGTTCGGGACGCTGTCGGTCGTGCTGCCCACGGTGCCGGACCAGATCCCGGGCTTCAGGCGCGGGATCGTCAGCAGGTTGACGCAGGGGCGGGTGTCGTCCCTGATTTGCACCGACTTCTCACTCACGGCGGAATGCATGCTGACGCAAGAGTGCAACAAGAAGCCACCGGCAGAGGCGGTGGTCGAGCTCGGCGCCTGCCTGCCGAACGAAAACGAATGCGAGTGGACGTTTGCGCCCGAGGACCTGCCCCTGCGCCTGAGGAGGTTCACGGGCGACGTGGTCAGGGTCCTGGACGAGTATAAGCTGCCGAAGCAGCGCGCGCCAGCGCAGCCCAAGCCCGCCCAGCGCCGCGGCAAGACGAAGCGGGAGCCTACGGACGAATGGAACTCCTTCTACGACGAAGACGACGAACAAGAAAGCTACGACAGCCCGATCAAGAGGCGGCGCGTCCAGATTAGCCGGCGCCCTGCCAAGCAGGCCAAGCCCGGCTACGGCGTGGGGGGAGCAAGGGGCGGCCGCGGCCGGCCCAGAAGCCCGATGACTGGCGCTGTGCGGATTGGGACAATCCGGACGCGTCGTCGCACCAGTTAACGACGACGAGGCAGCCTCATCATCGGTGGGGCGGCCCCGCTCCCGTGCGGTCTTGGTCGTCTGCTTTTGCTGCTACTGCTGCCTCTGCTTCATCTTCTGGCTCCTGGAACCCGCCCGCCCAGGCCGCCAGCGGCTGGGCCAAGACAGCAGCGGCGGCCCCACAGGCCGCCGCCAGCGGCTGGGTGACGGCCGAGCAGCCCTCACCAGCAGCCCCCCAGACCGCCAGCGGCTGGGTGACGGCCGCGCATCCCTCAACAGCAGCCCCACAGGCCGCCGCCGGCGGCTGGACCCCAACAGCAGCGGCAGCCCCGCAGGCCGCCGCCGGCGGCTGGGTGACGGCCCCGACAGCAGCGGCAGCCCCGACAGCAGCGGCAGCCCCCCAGGCCGCCGCGAGCGGCTGGGCGACGGCCCCGACAGCAATGGCAGCCCCGCAGGCCGCCGCCAGCGGCTGGGCCGAGCAGCCCTCACCAGCAGCCCCGCAGGCCGCCGCCGGTGGCTGGGGCCCGCACAGTCAATCCGACTGCGTGTCCGCACAGTCAAGCGCACACAGAGCACCAGATCGTCGTGAGGACTTGCCGGCCAATGGCAGGAACGCTTCAGAGCACGACGATATTCTGCCACCACTAGATTCACCCGTTTTGCTATACAACGAGGGTCAGGGGTTTGAGGGCCCGGAATCTTCCGAGGAAAACCTGGCCATGGACAATCAACACAATGACTTTTATAATAACTTTTCTTAATAGTCAAGGCTGTTCTCTGTATTAAAAAAAAGATTGCTAGTCGGGGGGGGGGGGGGGCAGTGTGGAGAGGCTGAGACCAACCTTTTCGAACTCGTTGTAAAAATCCCTCCCCCCGTTTTCCTTGGCACTTATGATTTTTTTCTTGCTCGGTGTAGCCGGCGTGAAAAGTGCGCAGATCGGTGGGGGAAATGGGGGGGAGAGGGGAAAGAGTGCAAGTACTTAGGCCCCGCCCCAAAAAAACGATGGGGGGGGGGGGAAGGGAGGTCTAAAGGCCACCGACAGCATTTTCCAAGAAAAAGCCCCACGAACAAGAAATTTCCTGAGTTCCCCTTCCATTTCCCTGCTCCCTCTGTGCAGGACGTTTGGGCCGTACAGGGGGAGGTTTTGTGTTGGCGAAGATGGCGGCCCTGCGGCAGGAAGATATTTTCCCCGTGCAGGCCCGCCAGGCCACCCAGATCAGCCGCCGGGTCCTGCTGACACTAGAGAGGATGAGCATGGAGCCCTGCGTGTTCGAGGCTCTCAACAAGATTAGAGAACAGATCCTGTCGGGCGGGATCTCGATCCTGACCCAGAGCGGTCACAAGCCGCGGGGGCTATTGTCTCTAACCTAAATCTATTCCTTGCTGTTGAGACTGACCCGAATGTCATCCTTGGCGTCCAACAAAAGATTGCGGGTGAAGGTTTTCCGTTTAAGATTGAGTATCCTATCGCTTGGAAGCAAAGTCTTCAAACGACCCAGCAAAATTTTGTTATCAAAATGAACCGCTCGCAGGGTGAGAGAATTCGTCGTATCTATACATCTGTCTTTAACAGCGCTGAGAGTGCCAATACTTCTTTTGATAATGATAATAGAGCAGATGGTAAAGTTATTACTTATTACACAACACTTGATGGAACTCGTCTCCAACAATTTGACGTTGACACATCTGAGAATGAAGACTATATGATTTTGAAAGATAAGTTGAAGGGGAGTGCTATCCTAAACAGCGATGTCTATCATTACAACTGGTTCCACGTAGATACTTGGGATAACAACCGCCCGCTATGCGATAAGGATACTGACGGCTATGAGGTGAGTGGTCTAAGCCCTGACACCGAGAGACGATATGAATTTTCGGCGACTACTCCAAATGCTATCCAAAACCATTACACTTATGCCAGTCTTCAGCGAAGTGTGCTTGTTAAGGGAATTGAAATCCTAATGTCTTAGATATTTGAAAATCCACACTTACATCCAATGTTGAATTTTGATTAAAAATCAACATAACGCTCATTCACGTGTGTTTTTCAAACATCGATGTTTATCAACAAACGTAAGTTGCGTCAGCAACGAGAGTGAAGTTGATAAATATCAATTAATTTTTTTTAGTTAATTTATTTTTTTTTATACAATATAGGAATGCCCCACCAGAGAAATTTAATCGCACAAAATCCTGACGGCGAATTTATAAATGTCAGCGTTGGATATGATGGCAATATTGAAACAAATAATTCAAAAACCGCTTTTGGCGAAGCAGTTGTAGGTCAATTAACACCAGTATTACAAGAAATCTTTCCATATACCATTAATACTAGGATATGGACAAAAACAGAAACAAAATTGTCTGTGTCATTTTTGAATAATATGGCTGAATTGAAAATAACTGCTGATGCTACGGCAGATGCTAGACTGGTAAGTAAAAGGAGAATAAAATATAGAACTGGAATGGGCGTCCTAGCCCGCTTTACTGCTCTATGGACAACGGATGATACAAAAGATTACTATTCATTTATTGGAATAGGAAATGATCTCGTTGATGGATTTTATTTTTACAAAAATCAAGCAGGAATGAATATCGCACATATTAAAGGAGGTGTTGCAGTTTATATTGACCAAGTAGATTGGAATGACCCGTGCGATGGAACTTCGGCTATGCCTGACTTAGACTGGAGTAAAGGAAATGTATTTCAAATTCAATTTCAGTATCTTGGGTTTGGTGCTATTAAGTTTTATATTGAAAATCCCATAACAGGATTATTTCAATTAGTTCATATGATTGACTATGCGAATGCTAATACTGGTGTAAGCCTGCGAAATACAACATTACCTTTTACGGCAGTCATGAGAAATGATGCGGCGACTGGAATACAAACTCTTAAAACAGCGAGTGCCAGTTTATTCATTGAGGGAACGAATACGATAAACACAAGTATAACAAACGAAGTGGAAGGAAGTAAAGCATCAAACACCACTGAAAGTCCTATTATTAGTATAAGAAACAAAGCAACATTTGATGCTGGCGGTGCTAATTAAAAAAATTATTCAAATGTTTATCCCACTTTGATAAGTATTACAAATGAAGATACTAAGTCAAATGTTGTCAGAATGGTATTAAATGGAACACTAACTGGAGCAGGTTTTGCAGATGTTGATTCTAAGTATTCAATTGTAGATACTGACACAAAGGCGAGTGCTATCGCAAACGGAACAACAATTTTTAAACTATATGTAAATTCTCAATCAACTCAACAAATCAATCGTAGAAGTTATGATATATACCTATCGCCGAGTGATGTCTTAACTTTTACGCAGAAGTCTGTCTCTGCTGGTGGAGGAGGAAATATCAATATTATCGCTAACTTCATAGAAGACCATTGATGTGGATATTTATGTGCATCGCTTTCATCCAATGTTGAATTTTAAATAAAAATCAACATAACGCTCATTTTCGCAATCTCAAACATGTTTGAGATATTCATAAACATCGTAATGGTATGCTGTTGGTTTTAGGTTACTGTGGAGGTTCGTTAAGGAGGGCGACCGACCCAACGCACATGCTTACAATATGTTTGTTGTCAATCCATTGAAGAGTGCAATGGTTTCGCTTTGGGTAAGCGAACTCCCTTGTCTGTGGATCTATCTAGTGCATATTGTGTTCACAGGAGCTTTACAAGGAAAAGAATCCAGGATTTAAGGCGGAATTTGTGAGCACTGCTAAGAATCAGGGTCCAGACGACGTGGAGAATAGTCGAACGGTGATGTTCGCAAAAGTAAACGGTTCATACAAGATTGTTCTCGGGTATCACAGATTTCTTTATCTGCGTCGATCAAGAATATGTAACTTGTGTGATTGTCATGTAGGGTTGGCACATGCATGCCCTTCGTGACGTATCTAACGTCAGATTCAGTGAACCGGAAACGGGGGAGGACATCAGACAAGGCTATTGAGGCACAGGATAGATCGTACAATGTTACAAGATTCATTAAGCATCCTCGTGCCTGGTGTGCTCTCGTTGTGGACTACGTCCGGGAGTTACCGACAGCATATCCTGCTGCATCGCCATCACTGTCGTTGAACTGTCAATCGTACGCGAGCGAATTAACAAAGGTGACGAAGTACAGGGACCTGGTTTTGGGGCTTGTTTCCATTTCTGAAATAGATTTTGAGGCCCCGTATTGCATGGTAAAGATGAACAGTGATAATGTGAAATGCTTAGATACTGTGCTGCGTATATTGCCCAATGCATCGTTGCGACCAAGCGATCTGCTTAAGGTGCGTGTATCGAGTGGTATACCTTATTGGGCATTACCGGCGGGGCAGGAGAAGCATGCAGAATCGCTAAGGGTGTTCAGCGACGTTGGTTTGGCTGGCTGTGGCTGCTGCCAGGCGTCGTCACCATATGGTATCATGGCCACGAATTCTCAGCAGATTCCGAACACATTGATATTAATAGCGTACGATCAGAGCAACTACTTCATCGAAACGTCGGATGCGTATCAGGAATGTTTGAAAGATTTAAGAGACAATTACGGCGGCCCTCTCGCCTTTGAGAACTACCAGAATGTTCCTGGCATGCAAGAACTGATCGACGCTATGAAGTTCATGAGTCAGGAAGAACATGGGTGAGGCAGCCAACCAGGAGACTATGCAATCCCGCAGCCAGGAGACATGATTGATTCAAGGGTATAGATCCGCCAGCGCATACAGCATGCAGGCACATACGGCAGAAAGGATATAGTACATTTCCAGTTCTATTAAATTAGATTCTAGCAGAGGATGGTAAGGACGGGGTGGGGAAGAATGGGAAGACGAAGAGGCCTAGAGAAAGTGAAGATTCAGGAAAGCAGCCAGCAGCGAGCTCGAATGTGGATCCAGCTGCCAAGCGACAACGTAGTACGCGTGGCGAATAGAATAGTGGATTATTTGTTACTACATTGTCAAAGTTTTCTCTGTTTATAAATTTATTAATATAATTTACTAGAATGCATCTCTATCTATGGCAAGTATTCTTTTAATTTAAACTTGTGTATGCGTACAGTAAATGTATTAAACTTTAAAGGAGCCTCCTGTTGCCACTGTATGAAAAGTATGCGCCGGTTACGCTCTAGCTGCTCTAGAGCAATATTAATTTTGGCAAGTGGTGGGAAGCTTTTGAATAGAGAAAAAATACACGAGGATGCAGAAACATGGATGGTATGGCTGAGGAGGCAAGACAAGGAAATGAAATATTCTGCTTAGAAGTAAGTGAATGTTTTCTTTTATCATAGAACCATCAGCAGGATCTACATCATCACCAGCAGGAGAACCAGCAGCAGCACGCAAGATGCGTTTGAAACTGTAATATTTTGCTCATTAAAATTACCTAGTATACTATGTCTACAATTATGCACACTAGTAACAGTTTTTTTTATCACCAGCAGGAGAACCAGCAGCAGCACGCAAGATGCGTTTGAAACTGTAATATTTTGCTCATTAAAATTACCTAGTATACTATGTCTACAATTATGCACACTAGTAACAGTTTTTTTTTTTTTTTAAATTGAAACTGTAGTGTTTGTGTAAAATAAAGTGTAATAAACTGCAAAGGGGCCCCCTACGCCAACCCCGCGCTGCCGACCCCGCCTCGCAGCGCGACAGCGCGGCGAGGCGGGGTCGGCAGCGCGGTGGTTGGCGTAGGTGCCCCCCCCTACTGCTTCAGGTACACATGCCCTGCGGGCCCAAACACCCCTTTAACTATATCTATTACACCTCGGCTCTGCCGGACCCGAAATCTTACCCTTATGCTTCCCACTTATTCTTACAAGTGGCAAGTATTCAAAACTGTATTGTATTATTAATATTATCAATAAAAATGTTTGCGTAAAAAAATTGACAAAAAAAAAATCAATTCTATAATATAAAAAGTCGGCAGCGAATCTGGTGTTTTTTGCCTTCATAGTGACTGTGACACCGCGACCGAATCAGACACGAGGGGGCAAATGGGGACGGGGGGTGGGGTTGGGGGGGGGGGGGGGGGGGATATTTACACAGTATTTAATATAAATAATACATGTACTGCAGCTTCAATCCATCATGGGTTCGATCTCCCCTAGCTTGACCTTGAGCCCTTTCTCCCGCATGTCAATAGCTGGATACACAGTGTCTGGCAGTCCCTTGACCACCATGCCGCTCTTTTCC
>WBZZ01001379.1:50000-52500 GCA_019918135.1 Paulinella micropora
ACATAACATACATACATAACATACATACAGATACATAACATACATACAGATACCTTCTGGGTCTGGAAACCGACGCAAGTCATCGCGTTGATCATGATTCACACTAATACCAAGCGACCTAATATTAATACTTTCAATTAATACGCTCGATTTAATAACTAGGTTTCCACCTTAGATAAAGGTATGACTTAATAGCTATACTTTTCACGTGGACGATCCTTGAGTCCGATTGTAAAAATTGTTCTCTCAAGAAAAACGAAGAAGAAGAGGGGGAGAAGTTGGGTGTGGGCGTGGTTGACCATATACGTCGACTGATTCGTAGAGTTCTTCTTCAGGTAGTAGACAAAGGAGTAAGCCTAGTGTTCTTCTCCCCCCCCCCCCCCCCCCCTCCTCTCTCTCTCTCTCTTTTTTTCTATTCTTTTCTTCGCGTGTGCATACGTTATATGTATTATGATGTTTGTTGGTGTTTTAGTAGATATGCAGTTAGTGCTTTCTTGAATGATTTGATTTTTGTTTCATCTGTTATATGTTTTGGGATTGACTTCCATTGATCTGCAAAGATCTTGGTGAGGTATGGGTCTTTGTGGTTAACAAAGAGGTTGCCTTTTGTTGAGTATCGGGTTTTGTATGGGTGTATGGTATTGATTGGTGTAAACGTGTTGTTGTGGAGTGGTCTGTTGAGGTGTTTTTTAGGGTAAATAAATGGGTGGTTTTCTATGCATACACGGAGGGTGTATAGGTGTGTGATGTCGAGTAGTTCGAGTTTATTTAGGATTTGGTATGTGCGCGGTAGTGTGTTTTTGCAATTATTCTGATTATTTTTTTATGTATTTTTATGAGTGGTTGTATATATTTCTTTTTGTTGTCATGCGTCCCCCAGATGGAAATGTTTTGTATGAGGTGTGGATATATGTGTGTATAGTATAGTTGTTTCATTGTTTTTATGTTTAGATATTTTTTAGCATATAGTAAGGAGTTGATTGTGGGTTGGAGTTTACGGATTATGTTGTTAATATGTTGGTCATATTTAAGGTTATGTTGTAGTGTTATGCCTAGGAGTTTTGAGTGTTGGCATTGCTCGAGGGTATGGTTGTTTATTGTTATTATGATATTTTGTTTTGTTTTATGGAAAATTGTGTATGTTGTTTTTGTTGGGTTGGGTACTAGGTTATTAGAGTGGAAGTAGTTTATTAATTTCGTTATTTCTGTTTGCGTTTTTTTTTTTTTTTTTTTTTTTTTTTTTTTTTTTTTTTGTGTAGATTTTTAGGATTTTTAGCTGTTATTATGAGTGTGGTGTCGTCTGCATATGTGTATACTGTCCCTTGTTGTATAATATTGATTATGTCATTTATGTAGAGTAGGAAGAAGGTGGTGGAGAGTGTGCTGCCTTGCGGGATGCCATGTGTGATGGTGCGTTTGTGGGACTTAGTATATTGTGTGTGGACTTCTTGAATGCGATTCGAGAAGTAGGATGCAAAAAACTGGACTGTACCTTCGTTGAAATTAAAATTTCGTCGAAGTTTGTCGAGTAGCTTTGAATGCTCTACTATGTCGTATGCTTTCGAGAGGTCTACATAGAGAGCTAGTACTAGCTCTTCTTTGTCTTTATGTTTTTGTATTTGGTTTATTATGGTTTGGACTGTCATTGTTGTGCTTGAGTTAGGTCGAAATGCGTATTGTGTATGTGATATTATGTTGTGTTTTGTTAGGTGGTCCATTATTTGTTTATTTATTATTGTGTCAAATACTTTTGCTATTATAGGTAGTAATGATATCGGTCTGTAGTTGGCTGGCATGCTTGTGTCGATGGCTTTGTATAGTTCTATTACTTTTGTTGTTTTGAGTGCGTATGGGTATTTATTTTCATTTATGGCTTTGTTGAAGAGGTTGGTGAGTATAGGTGTGAGGAAAGCGTGCATGTCTTTTATAATTGTTGGTTTTATTTTGTATATGTCCTCTGCTTTATCTCTGCTTATGTTTTTGAGTGTTTTGTTTACAATGTCTTCTGTTGTGTTATGTAGTTTGAAGCTTGGATGTGCTTGTTTGTTTTCTTCCTCCATCTCTTCTTGTTGTTGTTTATGTTCGGTTGTTGGTATGCTGTTGCTTGTTTTTTTGCCTATTGTTATGTAATGATCATTGAGTGCGTTTGCTATTTCTATGGGGTCTGTGTATGTTTTGTTGTTGTATTGTATTGTGGTTGGTGATGCTCTCGGTGGTTTGTTGTTAGGTACTAATTCTCTGAGTTTTCTATGTTGTTTTTTTGGGTTGTTTTTATTTTCTTCTAGCGTCTTCATAACTTCATCTTTTTTGGCTTTGTGTATTATTTTGTCGACTCTGTGTCCTGTATGCTTGTTTGTTTTCTGTTGTTGGGTTATCTCTCCATTTTTTATATAGTAGGTGCTTTTTTCTTATTTGCCTCTTTATTATGGGGCTGCACCAGCTTTTTCTTCTATTACATTGGTTTGGTTTTCGTTCAAAGTGTTCTATGACTTTTGTTATT
>WBZZ01001380.1:0-7500 GCA_019918135.1 Paulinella micropora
CTTCAGCGAGTTGGACTGGTTGCAGTGTGATGACGTGGCGCCTATTACGAGCACGACCATTATTGGATATACAGTCAACGTGTCCTTTGACGTGGAAGCTCGCGTCACAATCCTGCGCTCCGCGCCCACCGAAAACGCAACGTTTCCGTTGGTTGTGGACGCTAACTACCAATACAAACAACCTAACCTCGAATTTCATCTCCGCATCCCTTTCACCAGGAAACCATTCACTTATAATCAAAGCTTGGGACGGCGTTATCGTTGGGTCATTTTGTGTGGTGCCTGTCATTGTGTCGGACGGTGTTGCCCCAACCTTCGAAAACTGCCCCTCGAGCGTTGAAATTGGTATGGATCCTTCAAAAGCCTACTCTACCTACGACCTGCCTGTGGTGAATGGCATGGATGAGACCAGTTTCCTTGCGATAAACGCTAGCGATCCTAGCCCTGCTCCGTTGATTCCTATCCTAACTGCACTCTCTACTGGCTCGGGGTATGTCAACGGGACCTTCGGGACCTTGCGTTTGTATCTTGGCACCTCAACGATCTCATGGATCGCCACTGATTTCTCCTCCAATCAGGCTACTTGCACATATAACGTCACCGTCACTGATCAAGAGCCTCCGTCACTTCAATGCCCAAGCGTAAGCGTCAACAACACAGCAGGGCTGCCGACAGGGACCGTGTCAACATCTATCTTGGTGACTGACAACAATGACGCACCCCGCTGGAGAACTTTGCACCAGTCCAGTCTTATGAAATAGGAACCCATGATGTTAACTTCACTACTGTGGATAGCGCTGGTAAACGAGGCTACGTGTTCTTTCCACTTGTTTGTTATTGATAACGAACCTCCGCATATTACATGTCCTGGCGACATTGAAGTGAACAGCGCGGGTGAGTCTGCATGGGTGTCAATGGCAGAGCTGTCTGGCAATGTGACAGTCTCAGACAACGACGCCGATAACGTGAATATTATTTTTCCCAACTCAAGAAGTTTCGACCTAGGCTCAACCAAAGTGCAAATCATCGCGCGAGACACAGCCAACACCGCCAGTTGTAGTTTCAACGTGACCGTTCTGGACGTGGGCGATCCAATCCTCACCTGCCCGCCATCGGTTTCCCATCAAACTGCCGACGCGACAGTCACCTATGCATACTTGCCAGCAAATGTCAGTGATAATTCCGGTTTGGATCTGAGCAGCGCTGTCGTGGATAATTATGGTAGTACCTCGTTTTCAGTTGCAAATGATATCACTACTATCACATTTAGCGCGACAGACAGTAGAGGTAACACTGGAACCTGCCAGTTCAACGTAAGTGTAGTGGACATTGGGAATCCTTCATTTGAAGTCTGTCCAACCGAAGGCATCATCATACGAACTGGAGATCACGGACCTGGCGCCCCCGCTTCTGCCTGGTGGAACGAGACCGCGATTTTAGGCAGTGCTTACGATCACAAAGGTGTAACAAACCTTGCATATATTCCAGCTCAAAACGATGAATACATGCCGATTGAGAGCTTCAACTTGGGTTCCGCTAACATCATTGCCTACACAGCTGTAGATGCAGCCGGGAACAATGGCACGTGCACTTTCACTGTCACTATGGAGGACAAGCAGCCCCTGAAATAGCTTGCCCGAACGATGCTACTGTAAATGTCGATCCCGGGCAGACCCAACGCGTCTATATGCACAATATTTCTGCGACAGACGACTACTCCGCATGTAACCAGATCAGCTGGAGCTCCGTCTCTCACATTATTCCAGAGCATTTGAACGCTGCAACTGTTGAACTGAATCACACGCTGAACATTGGGGTGAGCCACTTCTCCTTCACAGCCACAGATGCTGCTGGCAACAGCAAAACTTGCACATTCTCAGTCACTGTGAAAGATAATATTCCACCCGTAGTCACGTGCCCTGCTAGTATCATCGACCGCATTGACAGAGTGAGCGGCACGTCAATGCAAGTCAGCTTCCAAGCTACTGCTACCGATAATGCGGGCTCCAACGGCGTGTCGCTGACCTATTATCCAAACCAAAGCGCTGTGTTTGAAAGAGGACAGACTACCGTCAATGTGCTTGCCATCGACACCGCCGGCCTTACCAGCTGGTGCCAGTTTACTGTTAACGTATACGCGCCTTACAGAGCCTTTCAAGCTGCTGATGCAAAATGTACTATTCAACGATTGGTAGTTTCCCGGAGCAACGATGACACCTACCTGGCCACCGTCACCTACATTACACAGCTGCCCTTCCCGTACTTTATGGCTGTAGATAACCAGATCAATCCACAAGTGGCTTACATCAGTGAGAAGCTTGGTCAGCGCATGTGTGGGGCGATTGTGAACGCCGCAGAGCAACCTATTGTGGAGTCCAGCTCGGTGCCTGGCACCCAATTCTTTGATCTTAGCCTCAGACTGCCATCCTGCTCTGACGTGAGCGCGCAAGTGGATCTCAAGCACATTGTGGATTGCAAGCCCAGTGACTGTGTGTATAGCAACCAAGATATCACCCTCGAATTATCCTGCTAGCTGATAAGTTATGTGACACAGCGTTGAACCAAATAGTCGTGACTGCACAACTATTTACGATGACAGAAGCTGCGTTCAGCGTTTGGACCCGAGCAAATAGTCCAGGGCAACAAGAAGTGAACGTGTTTTTTTATCAAAGCAGTGCAGTTGTTGCGTTGCTCCGCGTCACTTCTCAGCAAGTGTTTCTTAAGCGCGTTAAAGTGAAGGACGCAGTTCGCCATGCATACGCCGACGCTGCGCGTTCGATCAAAATGTCGACCTACAGTTGGTGACAAATGCCCTTGCAGACGGTACGCGTAGATGCGCGCACGTAGTTCGCTTCCACAAGTGTATTTCGATGTTTCTTCCTTCATCTTTCCTCTTTCGTCCCACCTTTTCCAGCACCAAAACATGCATCGCACAATTAGTAAGCTTACACGTCTACTGTCCCATACGGCTACACATCATAATAGGCACAGGGAGAGATTCGAAAAGGATAGAAAGGTAGAAGTGGTACTATATATATATATATATACATGTGTGTAAGTGCAGAAATCATGTGAGGCTGTGCAATCTTCCACGCGCGCAACACATATTGCAATATTGCAGTACCTCATTGGATGCGTTATAGCTTATAAGTATCGTTTTTGCATGTGCAGGTGATGGCTTAGCGGGTGGTGGTACTCCCTTCAGTCTCACAGTATCCAACGTCGGTGCGGGTAAAGATTACGCTTATATCAAGTACACGGAAAGACAGCTACCAGCTGACAGATTTGAATATGTAAACTTACAGTTGGTCGCAGAGGTTGAGTATGAACTCGGAGACGGTGTAGAAGGCCTAGGAGGGAGACGGCGCTTTGCGACAGTAGTCCTCCGTGGGCAGGCAGGTGGCGAACGTCAGCGATCGCTCTTGGAGGTGTCTCCGGTGACTACCGTGCAGACTACTGCAGCACACACGCTGCGAGGGTCTAAAGTTTACGTCTCTCCAGATCAGACATCGACTAGGACATCAACTAGCAAAGTTGTTGTGATCGTTTCGGTGGTAGCTGGCTTCGTGTTGTTAGTCATGGGAGTATTCATAGCATTCTTACTGCGCAAAACCTGCCAGCTTAAGTCTAAAAGCAAAGTGCCAGTCGCCCAGCCCAGCCAAGGAAGCATTACTGATAATGCAAAAGGTGGCCATGCTGGAGGTACCATGTATGTCTTGCATGTATGTATGCATGCGCTCTAGCTCATGCTACAACGATGCACATGCTTTGCTTTTGGACAGGCTGTGTATATCCCATACATGTGCATGCTTGCTAAAATGCACCATGTATTTTATGTATGACTGCCAAATAAAGAGGCAAGACGCAAGGACAAAACCAAGACAAGACAAAGAAATGACTGGACAAGACAAGGACAAAAAGAATTGCAAAACAAGACGAAGGCAAGACAAGAACAAGACAAGACATACACACATGCATGCAGAGGTGATCAAAATAACTGCGGGGGAGAACTTCCAACTGGACCTACAAGCGCGCGTAGAGGCCAGCGCCACGCAAGGTATGTCTGTATGTATGTAATAACTATGTAGAGAGAGAGAGAGGAGGGGGGGGGGGGGGGGGGCAAGGAATGTAACATGCAAGTCGAAGCGTTTGAAGTCATTGCTCTTTGTACATAAGAACTGGGAACGTCTCACGTTGAGCAGCCTTAGGGAATATCCCTGAAAAATCTTGCACACAGCATTTTGACATCTCATCCAGCAAGTAAATATTGACGTAACACAGGCGAGTATGCATTCAACCACACGCAAAATCATGCATGCTATGTAGGAATTGCATACATGCATGCAGTGTAGCATGCCTACTCGTAGACGCGCATGCTACGAACGTCACACAGACACACAGCTCTTGTGCACTGTCTGTTCTGGCAGAAGTGATAGTGCATAGCAGGCCCGCCTCTCGGCAGACGAGCGCAACGCAAGAGGCAAGAACGGTTAGCCAGACTGCCGGGAAACAGGCAAGAAAGCTTAGCCAGAGAGAGAGAGAGAGAGAGAGAGAGAGAGAAGGGTGGCGGAGGTTTAGAAAGAGAGAGAGAGAGAGAGAGAGAGAGAGAGAGAGAGAGAGAGAGACAGACAGACAGACAGAGAGAGAGAAGGGTAGCGGAGTTTTAGGCAGGGGAGATAATGGTACGAAGAGAGGCTTGGAAACCAGAGCAGGTAGAAGAAACAAGGAAGAACAAAGCTTGTAATCAAAGACAAGATCTATTCGAGATGCCTCATTCACATTCTTTCTGTCAAATCCCACTAAGGCTATCTACACTTAGTCTCCTCCCAACAGAACGGAAGCAACAAAGCCGATCTGATTGTGTGGACAAGAAGGTAAAAACGGAACTAAAAAAGAAGCCACAAAACACTCTTTCCTCTAAGCAAGCGCCTGAATTTTCTCGTGCGAAAATTTTAAATATGTTTCATGACGGTCATCATGCGTACTCTCATGTTCTCTTCTGTACCCTGTTAGATTTCGCCTAAGCAGGCCTATGTCATTCTATCGTCCGATGGAGCTAACGACCCACGCCGCCGCTCCCTGATTGAAGGTGAGGTTGAGGCTTTCGACTACATGAGACCACAAGAAAACGTGGAACTTGGCATGGCACCACGTGAAAGCCTTATTGAAGGTGACATGGGACCACGTAAAAGCCTTCTTGAAGGTGATTATGAGGTTCAGGAGGAAGTTATCAACAGACCACAGGGTACTCCTACCATAATTTTTCACACATAACATTGCAGTCAAATTTTGTCCTGCATGTAGAATACCGTACTCGTAGACGAGCATGTCATGATTATCACACACGAAACACACAGCTGTTGTGCAACTGTCTGTTCTGGCAGAAGTGATCAAAGTGCATAGCACGCCCACCTCTCGACGCAACAGGCAAGAGAGAGAGAGGGAGAGAGAGAGAGAGAGAGAGAGAGAGAGAGAGAGAGAGAAGGGTGGTGGAGGTTTGGGCAGGGGAGATGATGGTACGAAGAGAGGTTTCAAAACCAGAGCAGGTAGAAGAAACAAGGAAGAACACAGCTTGGAATCACTATAAGCATTCACATGCTTTCGTTCTTTCTGTCATATCCCAGACACTAAGGCTGTCTTGTTGTGCATTTAGTGCCCCAAGAAGCTCAGCAACGGAAGCGATGAAGAAGATCCGATTGTGACCCTCCGATGAAAATGGAGCGATCACGAAGGTAGCATGGAATGTCATGCAGGATTGCCGACGAATAGCACAATAAGCCCCTCCCCCCCCCCCCCCCCCTGGTATTACTCAAGATCGCCATGCCACTCATGTCTCATATTCATATTATGTTATATTCATATTATGTGGAATCCAAGCTCAAGCCAGACGACGCTGTGTGCTCAACATCACCTTGCCACTCACATCATATCATGTTATGTTATGTCACGTTACGTTATGCTATGTTATAATATTATCATGCTATGTAAAGTGCAAGGTCCAGCTAGACGACGCCATGCTCAACATCGCCATGCCACTCATATCATATCATGTTGGCCTTGTGTCTGGTTATGTCTGGTTATGTCATGTTATGTCTGGTTATGTCATGTCATGTCATTTCATGTCATGTAGAGTCCTACTTAAGCTTCAACCCTTTCCCTCCTGCCCAGCCTTGGCAACACAAGGCTTTTCCATCACACTATTCGACGCTGTGCTTATGCTACTCAGCTTATATGTTATGTTATTATGCAAAGTCGTATTAAAAATGCAACACAAGGCTTTTCCATCACACTATTCGACGCTGTGCTTATGCTACTCAGCTTATATGTTATGTTATTATGGAAAGTCGTGTTAAAAATGTTATGTCAGTGCATAGCCAAGCAAAAGGGCAAGCAAGGACACGAGGTCCCGTAACCCACAGAATTTCCAACTAAAAATGATTACAATTATTAAAAATCATTCAGTGGAAAAAGTTTTTTAAATTGTCCCACGCGAGTGCTCAAGACCACGCAAATCGGGAGGGGGTGGAGTGTGTGTGTGTGGGGGGGGGGGGGGGGGGGGGGGGGTACACATAGACAAGTCCTCTAGTTGAACTGACCTGGGTGGGAAAGGAATGCAGGTCAAGATGCGATATCGTGCTCGAAGGGCTCAGACTAGTCTACATGGTGGGCCGTAACAAGTATACTCTTATCTCTATCTCTATCTCTATCTCTCTCTCTATCTACGAGTATCTCTATATCTCTATTTCCACTGTTCTATCTAACTGTATCTATATGACTAACAGACAGACAGACATACATACATACATACAGTCAGGCCTGTATCAGCATCAGATTAACGGTGTCGGTAGAGCCATTACTTAGATCCGGCCATGTTACTTCGCGCTCTGTGCTATGGTTATTGTCCGATTCTCAATGCCAATAACGTTCGTTACGACCGTTACGCTTATTGACTAGAACTATTCGCTGAAAATACTAATAAAATACTTCCCACAGTTAAAAGCGGTTACTAACTGTAAACGTAATGAACCTTCTAACGAGATCTTTGGTGGTTGAGTCTAGGTGCCTTCAACTTAAAGAAAGAAGCGGGAAGCAGCACAGTCAAGGGTAAGCCAGAAAAGCTGGTTTTTGAAGCTGACGTTTTTTGGCCGGTTGTGAACGGTTCCGGCCAATCGTAAAATCAAAAAAAAATTTTAGTGATATGCGGGCGGGGGCGAAAGTGAGGGTAGTATTCGATTGGAAAAAAGGCAATTTCAAGTTATTAATACCAGAGGAAGTCTTCGGATGTGGTAGATGTCAACTTTATTTTTAAGTAGTCTCGAAAAAGATCTTTGTGTGGTCCGCCCGGCTTAATTCCAAACTTCAGTGAAGGCGTTTAGTGAGATTTTTTACGCAAGCACTTTCACCGTCACGGTGACGGTCAGTTTTTACGAGATAAAATGCCAGGCCGCGCCGCTTGCCAGGTGACTTAAAAACTTCCGGTCGAGTTCTGCACGCTGCCGA
>WBZZ01001380.1:42500-45000 GCA_019918135.1 Paulinella micropora
AGACTGTTCGACAGTCTAGTATAAACCGACAGAGCACTGTGGGTTTTATTCCGGGCTCAACAAGCGAGAAAGGGCACCCTGAGGGAACAGGGTTGTGCTTCCCGTCGCTATTTCGGCATGTGACTTATAGGCGTATGGCTAGGCACACATAAGGCACCCCACCACGGGCCCAGCACACCCACACCATCCCCTAATTCTCTGTCTGTCGACAGATGGCACCCATTTCAAAAAACCAAGCCCAAGGGAGGGTCAGTGACACCTCAAGTGGCCTTGGTTCACTTCGTGGAGTAAGTTATGAGATCAACTGATGAGATATCGACTAATGTCAGAAAAAAGGAGCTTCTGATTTCGTCAACCAAGGAAGTCTGTGGGTAAAGTATTAACCCGATGCCCAGCTAAGCCGTGATGTTTGCACGGAAGGGACTGATACAGGCGATACCAAAGCTCCAGATAGATAGATAGATAGATAGATAGATAGATAGATAGATAGATAGATAGATAGATAGATAGATAGATAGATATAGATATAGGCTCATTCTGCACCACCCAAAATTTCTAGTGTGTCGGTTACACAAGTGGCACCACAGGCCAGGCTTTTTTTTCAGGCCGCAAAAACCCAGAAAGTGGCATCAGAAACCCGGAATTCCGGCGGGTGGTGTACACAAGTGGCACCACAGGCCCCAGGCCCCAGGCTTGCTTTTCAGGCCGCAAGCCCAGAAAGTGGCACCAGAGCCACCGCAGGCCAGGCTTTTCAGGCCGCAAAGCCAGGTGGCACCAGAAACCCGGAGTTTCCGGGTGGCGTAGAACCATCTCTTACTCATACGCATACAATAGTACGTAACATGTATATACAAGACACACGTAAATATGATGCATGCATGTATATATGATGCATACCTGCAGCATCATCATCATCATCACCATCATCATGATAAATATGCACGCATCTATAGAGGGAACATTAGATTTACTGGATGGAGACACCGAGTTTATCCCCGAGCTGCCTCACCCTTTAGCCCCGCCCTCTCCCCCACCGCTGACCAGGTATGATATGACATGACACTGCCTCACCCTTTAGCCACCGCTGACCAGGTATGACATGACAGCTGCCTCACCCTTTAGCCACCACACACCAGGTATGACATGACAGCTGCCTCACCCTTTAGCCACCACACACCAGGTATGACATGACAGCTGCCTCACCCTTTAGCCCCCCCCCCCCCCCTTGCCCACCGCTGACCAGGTATGACATGACATGACACTCTCACCCTTTAGCCCCACCCCCCCCCCCCCTTTTCCCCACCGCTCACCAGGTATGACATGACAGCTGCCTCACCCTTTAGCCACCACACACCAGGTATGACATGACAGCTGCCTCACCCTTTAGCCACCACACACCAGGTATGACATGACACTGCATCACCCTTTAGCCCCTCCACCGCTGACCAGGTATGACATGACACTGCCTCACCCTTTAGCCACGCCCTCTCCCCCACCGCTCACCAGGTATGACATTCATTATTATTATTATTATTATTATTATTATTATTATTATTATTATTAGGACACCGTGATAGCCCAGTGGTCAAGTTCTACCATCTGGGCCCTGTCGCCAGTTCGATTCCCGTCGGTGCCACCAGTATTTTCATTGAAAACATACCGATCCGTCTGGACCAGTATTTTCATTGAACATACCGGCCCGTCTGGAAGTGTTGGAACTGCCCTTGCGGGGGTGTCATTAGAGCTTATCGTCAATTCTTCGTACTCCCCTCACGGGTGAGACGATGGAGGCGCATGTGCAGAAATGCATCAGCCATTGACAGAGAAGCACTATTATGATTATTATTATTATTATTACTATTATTTAGGGAGTACATAGGCCATCGGTCCTTTCCATGGGCTGATTGGTATAAAGCTCCTAGAGTAATGTTCTATGCCGTCACTTCCTTTATTCCACCGATTGGTGTGGAGACTTTCCTTATGGAATGGAGGACTGGATGCACATGGCCTTTTGGCTCAGCAATTGGCAGGAGATACACTATTATTACTATTATTATTATTATTATCATTATTATTGTTGATGTTGTTGTTGTTGTTGTTAACATTATTATTATTATTATTATTATTATTATTATTACTATTATTATTATTGTTATTAGCATTATCATTATCATTATAATTATCATTATCAATTCCATTATCATTATCATTATCATTCCTTGAGCCCCACCCTCTCCGCCGCCGCGCACCAGGCAAGATGATAGATAGGAAGACACATAAGCACAGTCGCAGAAACAATGAAAAAAAGGATAAAATTGATATAAAACAATGAAAAAAATGGACAAAATTGATTAAAGCCCCGCCTCCGGCACCGCTCACCAGGCAAGGCCTTCCTACCTTTCTTTCTTTCTTTCTTTCTTTCTTTCGTTCTTTATTTCTTTCTTTCTTTCTTTCTTTCTTTCTTTCTTTCTCTTTCTTTCTTTCTTTCTCTTTCTTTCTT
>WBZZ01001380.1:67500-102500 GCA_019918135.1 Paulinella micropora
ACCTTTACCTTTACCTTTACCTTTACCTTTGCTTTTGCTTTTGCTTTTGCTTTTGCTTTGCGTTGCTTTGTGTTGCGTTGCTTAGCGTTGCTTTCCTTTGCTTTCCTTTTCTTTCCTTTTGCTTTCCTTTGCTTTCCTTTGATTTCCTTTGCTTTGCTTTCCCTTCCTTTCCTTTCCTTTCCTTTCCTTTCCTTCCTTCCTTCCTTACTTACTTACTTACTTACTTACTTACTTACTTACTTACTTGCTTACTTACTTACTTACTTACTTACTTACCTACTGTGTGCCACAGGGACAGTCCACCCTCCAACAACAGAAAGAATGTCCGAGAAGGCTATGTCAGATATCGCGAGCTCTGACAGACCTTATCTTCCCTCCCTCCCTTATCTTCCCTCCCTCCCTTTCTCCTACTTCTCCCTTTCTCCTTCCTGTAGCTACTTTCCTCCTCTTCCCCCCCCCCCCCCCCCCCCTCTCTCTCTCTCTCTCTCTCTCGCCTTCCTACCGATCATGTCGGAGAATTCTGCGGGTGTATTGATAACAGTTACAGTAGGAAGACAGAAAGAATGTTTGAGAAGTATGTCAGATATCGCGAGCTGTGACACAGCTTCTTCTCTTGTCTTTCCTCCTTCTTCTCCTCCTCCTCCTCCTCCTCCTCTTCTTCTTCTTCTCTCTCTCTCTCTCTCTCTCTCTTCCCCTCTATTCTCTTCTTCTTCTTCTTCTTCTTCTTCTTCTTTTTCTTCTTTTTCTTCTTCTTCTTCTTCTTCTTCTTCTTCTTCTTCTTCTTCTTCTTCTTCTTCTTCTCTTCTTCTGACGTGGCCTTGTTGGAGGAATCTGTGAGTGTGCCAGTTACAACAGCAGTATATTATATATATATATATATATATATACATGTTGGAGGAATCTGTGAGTGTGCCAGTTACAACAGGAATATTATATATATATGTATATATATATATATATATATATATATATATATATTTGTGTGTGTGTGTACATATACATATACATATATATATATACATATTCGTATATATATATATATATATTATATATATATACATATAGAAATATATATATATATATATATATATACATATACATATACATATACATATACATATACATATACATATACATATACATATGCATATGCATATACATATACATATACATATACATATACGTATACGTATACATATACATATGCATATACATAATAATACAGAAAGAATGTCCGAGAAGGCTACGTCAGATATTACAATATTACAACGACATTCCAATCAGAAAATCACGAAACTTTGATATCATCCTTCTTCACCAATCTTTGTGCTATGAAAATGCTGAAGCAGTCGTTAGAAAGGCGGCTTATGACAAGAGCTTTCGAATCAAGTGTTCAACACAAATATCGGCTGAGTAAAAAGAGGAAAGATGATGAACAAATATCGGCTCAGTAAAAAGAGCAAAGATGATGAACTTTGCCACTTGACTGTCCTCAGCAAGTTGTGAAAGAGTTTGCCTTTCTATTTTCCCTTCACTTCCTCTCCCCACCCCACCCCCCCACCCCCCGGCCCGCCCCACTGAACGGCTTTTAATCAGTAATCAGTGAAGAACGTTTTAATTGAGAATGCTTTTCGTAGAGCTGAAAAGGGAGCATGTAAGAAGGTGAACATCAGTAATGTTGTATCCTTCGTTTTGAGTCTGTAGAGTTGCTTTTTTTTTTAAATCATGATGTTACCACTTTCCCTATCATATTACAGCGGGTATTCAAGTGCATCCGAAATTCAATATCATAGAATGAATTGACATGTAATTATAGCAGTCAAATTGAAAAGTTTTGGCTGTTATGTAGGCTTTTTTTTTCAAGTTTTTTTTGTTGAGAGGGGGGGGGGGGGCATCTAAATAAAAAAGGCAACCCAGCCGGGTGGGAAATTGGTATCCCCATTACCACAGCTGTTGCTTTGCCGGGAACTTGAAAAGGCAAACTTAACTTCAACCGTAACGTGACTTGCCGACAAAGAAAATGTCCGGCTCTGAAGTGTTGCTTCATTTCCGTTACCGTGACACGTTCAAGCCAGGTATATTACTGGGTACATTCAAGTGTCAAACTCAGCCATCGAATTTTAGTTAAGGGTCAGATTTCAGATTAGCGATCAGATTTCGAATTAGTGGTCAGAATTCAAATTAGTTCAATTTAACTGCTATATACGTCCGCAAAATCTATATTATTTTTGCGAAATGTTACGGTTAAATTGCATTAATTTGAATTCTGGCCGCTAATCTAAAATCTGACCGCTAATCTGAAATCTGACCCTTAAATCAAATTTCATGTTTAAGTGCATGCGCATGATTGCCAATTGGCAATTAAAAATAACTACTTTCAGAAGCAGGAAAAAATAAAAAAATTATTAAAAAATATTAAAAATTCATTATATTAGTAATAAACCGGACCCAAAACTTGAAAAAAATTAAAAGAAAAGTTTAATATGATGGCTGGTGAGTCTGCCCGCTCAGTAGGAGAACTGGTTGCAAAAATGCTGTTTCCAATTGGCAACGACTACAAAAGACTGCCTCACACAAATCACTTCTTTTTTTTTTTATCTCCATGCTTGAAATGCCAGGCGTGACACCCCCGACCCTTTGAGCGCCATTTCGGGCCCGCATGTTTTGCAATAGAAAGACATCAAGACCGGGGCAGAACTTCCTGTCACATACTTACACACACGACAGCCTGCGTTTGGGCCTGGTTATTGCCTGATTGAACGCATCGCCCAGCTCTCTCTTGCGTTTCTTTGCATCTGCCATCTCCATGAGACTGTACGTGGATAATTCGGAGTGTGGAACGTTGACAGCAGGGCCACGGAGGTTCTCCGAACTCGGCGAAAGCATGGACCAATCAATATCAGCTGCTTGTTTCTGCTTTAGCAAGGCTTCTGCCACCAAACTTTTGAAAAACCCGGGCCTGCTGGTGCCTTTCCCTTTTACAAACATTGCTTGGGGTGTGTGAGAAAAATAGATGTAGTGCAAGTAAGCGTTGGTAAGAACAAAGTCCATCAAGATGAGAAAGTCTGCCTGAGTCCAGTGCCTTACTGAGACGTTCAAATTCATGGATGAAGTGTCGTGGCGAACAGAGTTGAAGCAATCTACCACGTTAAATGATTCGTAATACTGGGCGACCAGATTGCCCTCGGAATGAACTTGTTTTGTTGGCTGAACCGTGCCTCCCTGGGTTTACCAGGCAAAGTAGTCCCCCGAGTAGCAAATATTTGCTGCATGTTGTGGTCATTCTGGTTGACAGCAAGGAGGTTGAATCCATCCTTTTGACAAACACGCGGAGGCCAGATCACCCTTGTTGTTTCCCCTGGCCTTCCACAGTTTGATTTTTGGAAAATTCGCAGTTGCTGTTTTGACAATGCCAATAAAATCGAGACCCGAAGCCTTGAGAGCAAGTGCAGTCTTAACAGACGCGAACCAAGAGTCCCCGACTAGTAGGCGGCCAGTTCCATACCAGGGTTTGACCAATCTCAAAGTAGTTGCAGTGGTTACACCCCAGTCTTGCACTTCTTCCTTTTCACGATCACGATCTTGACCTTCCACACATTCCAAAGCAACACACACACCCGAAACAACGTTGCAGGCCGTATGATATTCCCTCCCAAGTGGAATTGGTTTTCGAGGGACAAATACCTGACCTGGCATGTCTTTCCCTGTCCACTTTCCCATACTTTCGTCGACAGTGATCCTAGGACCTGGGTGGATGGCCCAAGCAAACCGCTTATTAGTTTCTTCCATCATAAAACGAACCGGCGAAAATGGATCTGCGTCCGTAGCTTCTGGGCCAGCTGATAGGTTCTGCAAAATGGACTGAAATCGATTAGCAGACATGTACCTTCCAAAGCCGTCACCGGGCAGGCCATCCATTCCCATTTCGTCTGAGGGGGCAGTGGGCTCGACGCCTGCCCCTATCAAGCTGGGAAATTTTGATCAACAACCCCAAAAAGACAGCAAAGTCGCCCTGATCGATGGGTTTTGCTAGGTGAGGCTGCTTCAACTTTGCGAGGGCAGCATTGGTAAACTCAATGATACGAGACACTGCCTTTGGTGGCATAAAATGCATGAAATGTCTGCACACACATTGCACAAAAAAATAGCAACCGGAAGTTAGAGATGCAGACAAAAACCGTGAACAAAGAGACAGTGATGAAAACCGTAAGAAAACATCTTGACAGAATGAAGTTGTACGAACTTGTGTTCTCTGAATGCAATGCATGTCGACACGTTTGAACAGCATGAAACACAAGCACAACACATGGGCATATTGTACTGCACTGGAAATAGAGCATAAAAACAAAAGAGCAGAGAAAGAAGAAAACATACGCAAGGGGGTCGGCTGTGGCAGCATTCTCCAGCCTAGTTTTAGGAGCAAACACAGGTCGATCTGCACTCCAGTCTACCAACTGTTCCTTCAATTCCCACATGAAACCATTGTTTGTGTGTTTCTGTTCCTCCTTTTGTGCTTGAGCGTCTGAGTAAGGGCATGTGTTGTAACCAAAGTGATCCTCCTCTTCTCCTTCCTCTTCCTCTTCCTCTGGCTCTTCCGACTCCATCTCATTCATGTCCCCAGACTGCTGTTCAGAACGATCTTCTTCAGTGGCTTCTTCATCATCTGAAAACTGCACTACTACCTCTTTCATATCACCATCAATACATTTGAAACCATTCACGGCATGCTTCTGTTCTTGTCTCAGATCCCCAGTCTTGAAGAAATAGTCTTTCTCGTCAAAGTCAAGAGTCACTAAAGCCTTCGCATACTTTGTTTCTGCTTCCTTCAGTGTTCCCACAAGCCTTATGTCTTGGTAGACAGCTTCCCCAAATTTTCTCTTTGCCCAAGCCTTTCCTAGCTTCACAGCAGGGGTCGAAACGAGACTCCCTACCTTTATGACTTTGAGAAAAGTGATGCAAAAAGGCAATTTCAAAAAAAATAGGGTGGGTCAGGAAAATGCACATTTCTCTACTTCTACACACGGAAAAGGTGGACAAATTTTACGCAACGATTGCTACGATGTTGGGGAAGCCGGATCAGTCATCAATTGCGTTTTATTGAGCCGAAAAACTGTAAAATAATGCTTCAAAAACCGGTCACTGAAAAGCGTTGCCAATTGGTAACCGAAATTACCAATTGGCCATATCATGCACTTAAACATTGATGGCTGAGTTTGACACTTGAATGTACCCCGAGTAATACAACAATTTTTGAAATGATTTTTTGTATGGCCCCGCCTGAATAAATGGAGATCATTTCATTGTGCGTTTCAAGTTCTGGGTGTATCGGTGATATTAATAACAATCCCGTCACTCTGTGTTAAGCAGCGGCCTGCTGGACGTGACTGACTCAGCCCGCAGTGATTTCAAATTATCAAGTCAGTGGCTTCTAATCCTGCATCTTAATACGGACTCCGCCGGCAACTCAACTGAGTCACAGCTCAATTGAGTCAGTGACTTACAGTTGACAGGCTGAGCAGCTTGAACGACCGGCAAGTTTGAAGTCATTCAAGTACCGTTGACATTTCACTCCTCAGCTTCCAGTTTTTGACCTGTCCCGGCGGGCGGTTAGCCTAATCAACTTCACTGTCAGATTCTTCTCAGCCGCTACGGTCTGCACTGCGTAAAGCCCCGTTGACTCGATTTCACTACCAGACTGATCATGTTTCGATTCCGTTCGGAACGTGACTGACTTGAATCTCAGACTTCAAGCAATCAAGTCAAAGCCTGGTTCTTCAAACTTACAGGTAAGAAAAGATAATAGCAAAAATTACCTTTTTTGCCGCGAGTCTCAGACTGTCATTATCTTTTTGTCCTTTTTCCGTGAACTGAGCACGTGCCGCATCAATTACGGTGAATTTTTTTACAGTCTCGGCTTTGAGCAGTTAATGCTTTGCGGTTTATATAGAGGTTCGTTGGTAGGACAATTACGTTTTACTTTTAGTGATTACTTTGTGACTGGTAAGTAATTTATCAGTATAGTTCTAGTCAATAATTGTAACGGACGTAACGGTCCATATTGACATTCAGAATCGGACAATAACCATTGTGTAATAGTTACAGTCGTGCGGACTTTATTTCAGTTTCATTATTACCTTTGAGTTTGTCAGTTCTGCTATATACGTGCGGATTAAAAGTGTCGATTGGTATCGTGGCTTCTAACGGAGTCTCTCAGCAAACCGGCATCTAAGGTATTAGGTCCGTGAGTGACCGGGTATTACCTAATCAACGGTTATGAGCCGCTGGGCGAACGAATTTCGGCACCATGCGATCAGCATGAGACAATTGATATCTCACACTCCGGTGTTTAGCGGAAATAAAAAGGATTTACAGAGTTGCTATTACCAGATAGAGGAGTATGCCTACGGGATTAGCACAACACTCGGGGATATGTTTTCATGATGCTTTCAAAGACCATAAAGCGGCAAGAACAAAGTATGGTTATGATAGAGACAGGATGAGAAAAGCAGAAGAAATGGAAGAACCCAGAGAACCACAAGAGGTGGACACACCGGAAGGATCAGAAGACGAAGAAGATGAAACAGAGACACAACAAACACGACAACAGAGACAGAGAAGTAGCCAAACACCACAAGACTCGAAGACACAACAAGAGAAACCTGCCAACTGGAAAGACCTCTCAAAGGAAGAGAAGAAAGCTTGGGAGGATAGGGCGAACAGAAAGAAGAAAAGACAGACGACAAGAACCAACACTTGAAGGATGTGTATTTGCTGAGGAAGAAAATATACAGCGAAGAAATGCAGTACCTGCATCGCTGCAGGATGTTCCAACTTCTCGTAACAACAACATTCTCGGAATCCAAGGTGGTTCAATTTCTGCGCAGTAAAAACGTCCATTGCCCGTTTGAGAAAGCCGGCATTGTCAAAGCAAAATACGGTAATCTAAGTGGTGCGGTGAGATACATAGAGGAGAAAGCATTTAAAGAATTTCAAATGAGACCGAGACCGACAGAGGATATGGACGAGTATCTAACACAACATCTACTGCAGAAGAACTGGCTAGAAACCCTGAGAAGGAAACCCTTTGAGCCAGAAGAAGCAGTAAATGGGTTGTTAGAGAAGTTAGCAGAGCATGAGGCCTATGGGCCCGCTTACCTCAACGATCATTACAGATTAGCAGCAGCAAGCAGGCCAACACATGATGATATGGTAGAGTCGGCAAGAGAAATTTACGTGTTGTGGGAAGAAACTGAGAAAGAACGTAGGAGAGAGAAAGAGAGGAAGAGAGAGGGTAAGGGAGCGAATCTACTGTTTGGAGAGGGAGAGGGAGGAGAGAAGGGAGAAAAGAGAGAGAAGAACAAGAAATGGACTAAGAACGGGAAGGGCAAGGGCAACAAGAATGGTAGTGATAGTTCAGAGCAGGAATGTTGGCTGACAGCGACATGCTATAACTGCTACCAGACTGGACACACAAAGCGTTTTTGCCCCAAACAGAAGTCAAGCCCCAAACGAACTAGTCCAAAGTCAGCTCACTCTAACTCCACAAAAGGAAAGAAAAGAGACAAGAGTGGCAAGTTTAAAGGAAGGAGCCAAAGGAGTCACTCTTATGAGGGGAGAACTAGGAGAGGAGGGTGTGGAGGAAGAAGGAGACAAATCTGAAGGGGAAGACAGCTCAGAAGAAGAAGAGTATGGGCTAGTCATGATGGAGGGTGCAGAAGAAGCAATGGAGGGAAACATAGAAAGCGGGGAAAGCATTATTGCTCGTGAAGCAGAGCAAGAGGGCGAGGAGGATAGTGAGCCTCCAAAGGAGCAAAGTGACAACAAACCCTTAGATCAACCCGCAAGAGCCCGTGGGGGGGGGGGGGGGGGGGGAGGGAGCTGTCGAGTGCTCCATTGGCTCGAAACACACTCCGAGACAGACCCCACAACCCTCCACCTCGCACTCTCACTAGTGCTCAACACCCCGACACCTCTACAACAACCACTCCTGCCCTCACAACCTCACGAGACACACAACGTGTGCAACCCTCACCATTGCAACCAAAACCCTCGCAAGTGAAAGAGAAAGAGAAACGGAAAAGTGAGAAACCGACACCCACACCCCCTCAGAACTCAAGACAATGAAAGAACGAAACACCTCGTCCCACTACACTCACTCCTAAGAGCCACACCACAGGCCCACTAATCACTCGTTGTACTGGGCTGAACTGGAAGGGAGAACAGTGGGGAGTTAAGTTTGGACAGGGGGGGAGTTGGGGCAAGGCGGGTGAGGCAGCAAAGAGGCTAGTGTATGCAGACTTATGTGGTTATCATGCCCGTCAAGACCCACTCTTCCCTGACATTGACCTAGCACAAGACCCTTCACGTCGCCCACGCCCTTCCCGTGATTATCCGTCTGAGAATGAGATGATAAGCATACTGAGAGAGAAGGAGGGAGAGGGGGCGAGTGCACAGCAAATCTCGCAAAAAGGCACGGCAAAACCCGTGAAGAAAAACTCGCTAAGTCCCGCAAATGTCGGAGAAAAAGACAAGGAAAGTGTCGAAAAACCCTGTAAGAAAGGAGTTAGTGCAGATTCACGGAATGATGCTGTTTTGCCAGGGAAAGATGCAAGGACCGGCGGGACTAGAGCTGGAAAAGAGATGGCATTTGATGAGGCTGATGAGCGTGTAGGAGGGACAAGTGAAGGCAAGTCTTGGCCACCATCGCTACTATCACAAGGTCCGTCTCCTTTGGATAGAGTAGGAGACAATGTAGAGTCACAGACAGAGCAGACAAGCGAGACACACACACATGAAACACCTGTGGGCAAGAGCAGTAAAAGAGGCACAGAACACGAAAAGGTAATAAGCTTTGAAGAGTTTAAGAGAATAAGTGAACAGCTGAACTGTGTGTTTTGGATGATGAAACGGGAGATGTTGTGCTGATGACAAAAAAGGAAGGAGAGAGAGTAGTTGAGGCAGATGGACTGTTGACAGATGTGTTTTGGGCAGTGAACGAAGTATTTCTGAAGCATGCAGCAGGCACACCACAAATCACAAGAGAGACAGTCATAGAGAAGAGAGCAGCAAGAACCACTCAGAGTGCAAAAGCTAAGAAAGAGCTAAGTGGGAGTGTGAGTTCAGACACAGTGAAGGACATCCAAGACCTGAGAAGACGGAAATAGCTAGGTTGCTATATGCGTTAACGAAGGGAGCAGAAAAGATAGTAGTGAAAGAGGGTTTGTGTTACGACCCGGACGGCAAAGAGAACGAGTTTTACACAGAGCTGTTAGGAATAATAGACTATGGAATACTCGACTTAGGCAAGAACCACGACAATCAATTTGCTCTTTTCATCGTACGATCGATGCCCCACCTTATGAAGATTTGGCATGAGGTAGAAGCGAGAGGGGTTACACTGAACGCACTTTTGCGGAAGTTACACTCAGGAGATGCATACAAGTTCTTCAGTCCAGAACAGGCAGCAGCGAGAAAGAGGGAGTTTGATAGGAAGAGACGGGAGATAGACGGACACTCAGACATGGAGGAGGATGATGAGGAGTTTGACCCAGAGAACCTAGAACACTCCAGAACCTCCGAGGAGATGAGGTCAGGAATTCCCATAAGCTTTAAATCGTATTGCGAGGCACGAGAAGAGCTTGATTGGATGTACGAGGAGAGATTTGAGAAGAGAAGAAAGAACAAGCCCAAAGGAACAGGAGTGAGGAGGAGGATGAAGAGGAAGATCACAATCTCATGGTAGATGATAGCGAGACGGTAGGACGCAAGAAAAAGATGATAGTTCAAGACAGCGGATCGTCCAGGGGTATAGCATGTACACCGCACATCTTACACAACGTCCGAGAGATTGAACCCGTTAGCTTAGTCACCGGAAATGGAGAGAGTGTGGTGCGAAACATGGGGGAAGCGAGGTTGGCAAGAATAGATGGATCAGGAAAGCCAGTTTTGGTAAAGAAAGATATGTTGTTGGACAACAGGATGCCAGTCAACATTATGTCTACTGGAAACATGACCACAACCACCACAGATCTATAATTCACCAGAATGGGCAACTACTAATCCTAAAGCACCCCATAAGAATTAAAGAGAGTGACGTGATCGTGAGGGGGAGACTTACGCCTGGCATGCTCTATCGCTGGGACAAGGAGTAAGACAAGCCCCTCAACAGAAATGAGCGTTACAACCCCAAAGTGAAAGAGAAGAAGAATAAGACGGGGTAAGCGGGGCGGGAATCCCAAAGAGAGAGAAAGTGAGAGCAAGCAAGCGAGAGTAAGTGAGAACGAGGAAGCTAGAGGCAGGGTTTTATACGCTATGTATCCTGAGAAAGGTAAGAAGGGTAAGCCCGTTGACATTTATGTTATACATCAGTGTAGTGGGCATAAAGCTTTACCAAAGACCTATGCATTAGGCAAGGCAATGGGTAAAAAATTAACAGGAAGCGAGGATAGTGTTAGAATTTGTGAAGCCTGTATGATGGGAAAGCTTAAGTGTTACCCAGATTTAAGCTTAATAGAATTAGGAGAGCGAGTTACCCTTGTGAGATTTTGCATATAGATACTTCCGGACCTTGGGCGGTAATGTCAATTCACGGTAAGTACTATAAATTTTGCGTTACAGACGATTACTCGGAGTACATCAATGATTATTATTTACGATACAAGAACGAGTTTGTAGATTGTTTGAAGCAAGCGGTAGTATGGTTTGAAAGGCAGACAGGGAAGAAAGTCAGACAGATCACTTGCGACAACGAGTTCGATGTCCCAACTGAGATTATAGAGTGGTGGAAAACTCTACAATTCATTTGGAATACTAGTGCTCCAGGTGATAAAGATGGCAATCCCATAGCTGAGAAGGTCAACGACATCACAGCAGGACCAGCCCGGGCCATGCGATACGAGGCTAATTTACCACCCCTAATTTTGGGCGGAAATGGAACACACAACCACAACTTTGCACAACTTTCTACCAGCCACGACAGGGCCTAGGGAGGGATCCTCACCTTTTGAGCAATGTCTGGGCTACAAGCCAGCTATCCGACAACTTAAACCTATAGGATGTTTAGGTGTAATGTACATAGGAAAGCAGGTAGGCAAAGGCAACTATAGGGGAAAGCGTGTAATGTTACTTGGATATGAATCATTGTATTCAAGGAACTATACCGAGTTTGGGATGGTCGAAAAATCATCACAAATGTGCGTAATGTACGCTTTAACCACAATGTAGTTGGCAAGGATGCTCACCCACCCAGAGAAGTTAGATGGGACGACGAGGAATCTGAAGGGGAGAGTAAGGACACCGTCCAGCTAGAACAGCCGTTAGACGAACCCGAACATAAAGATGAGGGAGAGTTAGACAAACATGAGGAGCTACAGGAAGAAAAAGACATTTACCGTCCAGATTCCGGTCTCCCATCAGAGTCGAAGGTAGAACTAGCTGACAACAAGGATGATGGGGTAACACCCGTCACATCGTTAGAGGCGCAAAGCCCCGAAGCAGACCACCCTAGTAGGAGGTACGTAGAGGGAGACTCGCCCACAAAGGGCCTCACTTGGGAGCAAAGTGACAAGATCACATCAGCTAACATAGTGAGAGGGAAACGAGAAGCAAAGCTTAGGACACCAGTTACACAACCACCTCCAGAAAAGAAGGCAGCAGTAAAAGCAGCTACATTGACAGGAGAGAGAGAGAGAGTTAGTGTGCCGGGAGTAGCTTTCGGAGAAGAATGGGCAAACGAAGAATATGGAGACAACTGGCGATCAGTTAAGAGAGAAGGAAAAGTCTTAGAACCATGCGAGAAGGGAGAGAGACTTAAAGTCCGTAAGATGCCTAAGCCCAGTCACTTCGTAGTCTTTGAAGACGGTCAGGTAGAAAAGATGTTAGATAGCGAAATTAGAAAGTATCGGATAGATAGGATAAGACCCGTCGGAGAACTAGAGCATCCCGAGATGTCCGCAGAAAGTATCGTAGAGGATCAACCACTGCGTTACTGTACCTGACATTGAAGGTACCAAAGGCAATCGTAGATGAGGGATTAACTGCGAAAGAGTTGAAAGCAGGAATGGATAAAGAGATTGACGCTCTAAAGTCTTTTAACACTTACACGTGGGTAAACCCTAAAGTAGTAAAAGTAGTGAGACTAACATGGGTACATAAAGTCAAACTAGAGGAAAAGAGACGTAAGTTCATTAAGTCGAAGTTAGCTTTGAGGGGAGATATGCTAGAGCCAGGAGTTAGCTATAACCCAGATCAATTATTTGTGCCCTGTGCCGCGCATCGCTCATTACTCTTTTTGTCTAAGCTTGCAGCATGGCATGGACATAAGCTATACGGTATAGACTTCAAAAATGCTTATCTAAATGCACGAATGCATGATCCCGTTTATGCTTATGCACCCGATGGGATAGACAGTGAAGAGCATAAAGGCATGATGTGGAGAGTAGATGGAGCTCTGTATGGCGCGCCGCAAGCTGGTATGAGATGGTATGAGATCTTAGCCCCTAAGTTAGAGGAATTAAGATTCAGGTTACTAGACTCAGATTTATGTATGTTCGTAGAAAAGGATAAGCTGATAAGAGATGCTATCATAGGTATTTTCCGTGTAGACGATCTTATTTTCTCAGCTCCTAACGAACAAGCGTATGACAGTTTTGCTAGTAAGCTAGAAAAGTTTTATCCTCTTCAGTGTTTGGGAGTGGCTAAAGAGTTCAAAGGAATAGAGATAGTTCAGGAAGGAGGACGCATTTTATTGCATCAGAAGAAGTATCAGAATCAGATTTTAAAGGATGTAGTATATGCCGATGTTAGACCAGTAAGCACTCCTAGTGCAGAACATGAGCCAGAACCTATGGGAGAAACAAGCGCTCTTAGAAAGCATTCGATTCCTAGTTTAGTAGGTAAACTTTTGTTTCTAACTAAGATGACAAGTCCAGATGCTGATCAAGCACTGAATGCAGCTAGCGTGATGCAGACAGTAAATCCAGGACTTGCTTATGCTTTACTAGGTAGGATTTTCAGATATCTGAAAAGTTCGTATCGCAATATTGCATTTCACTGACCTAGATCGTCACAAGAAGGAAGGACGTACCCCAAGATTACTTTATGGCCAGATGCAGCACATAAGGTCTGTAAGAAAACCGGAAAGTCACGTGCAGGTTATATAGTGTTTTGGGGTGGAGACCAGGTAGCTTGGTTATCGAAACGACAAACTAGAATTGCTCTAAGTTCTAATGATGCGGAAATTTTCGCATCAGCAGAGTGCATACGAGAAGGATTAGCTATCAGACACATCACAGAAGAGTTAGGTATAGCACAGAAAGGGCTGATAGAGCTTTATGAAGATAACGCACAGACTATCTTAGCAGCTGAACACATAACGCATTGGGGTACTGTGCATAGTAATAAGTGACTGTATGTATAATATTGCCATAAAATAAGCGAAACACACAAGACGCATACGACAACATTAAGATATCAATCTGAAAACGTCTATTCTCTGTCAGTAATATCACCGCCTACGCTCAGCCTACCATCACACTCTAAGCTTTACTTGCTATCAGATAATTTGACTTCGCCTGTCAACAGCTAATATCTCTATGACTAACATCATCAGCTATTGCTATATATGCTGTAGCTATGCACCCCCCTTCCCCCCCCCCCCCCCAGCTCTATATTTGTACACCATACACATTACCCTCATTCACACTATATATGCTGCAGAACATATTTTTCAATGTGTTATCATTATCGATGTCTGTTTGTATGATGTTGTCGTTTTACTCATAGTTTTGTCGATGTTTTAACTCATACATACTTGGCAAGCAATAATAGTTATATATATACTCACAAATAAATGTGTACATGGATCAAGAGAAGAAGTTCAAGAAGAACGAAGGGAGAAAGAGGAAAGGCTGGAAAGAACAGAAAAACATTACTAACCACGAATTGTGCAAGGGCATGGTCTCACCCGAACGAAATGCCACCTCCTTGGTCTTCTCGTCAGCAATTATAATTATACTTCCGTTACTACTTCAATGGGAAGACCAGCCTAGTCTCAGCGATAGAGATTTTAATTCTCTAGAAGAGACAGAACCCCCGTTGTGCCTCATGGTAATCACACAGAAACAAAAGGGCCAGAGAAGGCTGCGTTGACAAACATGTTGGCTATCATGATCGAAGTCAGTACAGTAATCGAATGACCACCCCAAAACTGGGGAATAATTTGGCACGGGACAAGGAAATAATGGCAACGTCAAAGCTGGGCCTGTTGTGGGGAAGTTGCTGTACTGTATGTCTGTTAATGTTATATCTGTTAGATCTTCTGTTAATGTATGTAAATGTGTGTAAATATATGTAAATGTATACATGTTTATAATTTGAAATTAATGAAAAGTATGCAAAGTATACAATATATGCAAAGTATGTGTATCATGTAATGTTTGTAACATATGCATGTAAGTACTTCTTTGTAAGCTATGTAAGGTATGCATTAACAAAAAAAAAAAAAAAAAAAAAAAAAAAAAAAAAAAAAACCCATTGAATTGTTATTATGTTTAGTAGTATAATATCCTTTTTTTAAGGTCATTTTTCGTGCCCTCAAAATGACACTTTAAAAAAGAATTCGGCTTCCAGACACATCTCCCGCAAATCAATACGAAGCAACAAAACAGCAAAATAACGAAATCAAATTTTCCAAATCAACAGAGAGCAAAGGAACAAAAAAGCAACCGAAAAAATAAAATGTGAATGCGGTGCGGAGGTTTCAAGAGCGAACTTATCAAGACATAAAAAACACACCACTAAGTGCTCCGACGGAAAACCCCATTTTAATAAACAAAGTCCAAAATAGACTTTTACAAAGTCTCAAGTTGAACAGACCAATTGATTGCTTCTTCGTTATTCCCCACCTTTTTCATCAAGGCTGAGATAGAAGGAAAGACGAGAATTTCCTCCTCTTCTTTACCAAGAGAAACCAGAAAGAAAGTTTTCTTTTTTGGATTTTTCATGGTTGTATCTCGTTCTACCCAAGCGAACGAATAATTCACACTTCTCTCCGCTGGGTTGCGAACAAAATATTTTCGCTCCGCTTGAAAGGAAGTTATTTTTTCTCTCCCAAGCACAGCGAAATCTCGCGGAACCCTCACTAGTCTGGGGTTTTTCATTTCAGTAGGGGCTTTCTCTTCAACTTCGCCCCAAGTCTTCCAGAAACCTACAACCACATTCATCGACATAAAAAGAGAACCAATAGAGTTAGGACTTACCACCCCCTGCGAGGTTGATTTCGCCAACTCCTTCAACCAATTCTTCAGGCTCTCCCATTGTCTATTACACACACAAAAAGCATGTGTAATAGAAATTCCTTTGAATTAGGGTGGGGTGTTAAACCCCTTGGTTTTGAAAAAAACCATGTATGTTGATAATGTTGATTTCTAAACAAAATCAACATATTTTAAATCAACATTTTACACTAAAGTCTTTTTATTCCGAGTTGCTATCCGCACTCTCGGTTCTGAAGACTCTGTGCATGTTTCTATTGTGTTCTCGTTTAATACTACTATTAATGCTATCATTTACATATTCGTTAATACCATCACTAGAGTATTTGTTAAACGAAGAATTAAACGATAAATGTTCTTGTTCAATACCAGCGAGAATTCTATTCATGACAATAGCGGAAAGTTGGCCCCGATTATCTTTTTTCCACTTATAGAAATTATCCCGTTCTTTGTTTATTTTTTTCCAATTTCTTTTTTCTCAAGCGAATAAGTCGGTCTTCATCTACTTCATTACTTTCAATACTCATTCGTTCTAACATCTCATTAATAGCATCAACCTTAATTAGGTCTGGCTGTTTCTTTTCAACGAGACGCGCAATTTCTTTATCTGCTTTAGAAATTCTTTCTTCACATATTATTTTATCTTTCTTAAGTCTATCCTTTCCCGTTGATGGTATTTCAAATTCCTCAAGCCATTCATTTTTAGTTTTATTTTCTCGCGGGATTAGAGACATGGTTTCCACTGAAAACCTGTCCAGACAGAATTCCGATTTTTTGTCTGAAGCCTAAAGACAGCCAGACATCGTGCTGTCTGGGTGTTGCTGGTGGTTGTCCCGAAAATAGAATTTCTAGAATTTTCTTAAAAAAATTGACTTACGGCAACACTTCAAATACCATTTTTCCTGTAACACTGGTAGGCTCTATTAGATGGGAAACTAACGGGTTTAAGGCGGTTATTGAGATTTTAGTGTTGCGGGTTCAATTCCCAATGGTGCTCCATTTCAGTAGTTTCCTCCATCTTAATAGGGTCTTTTTTTGCCTACAAATCTAATATTACCTTAGCCTTTTTTTCTCGCTTACTACTCCTGATATTCTCTGGTTGAATGTCTTCCCTCTTAAGTAATTCTTTTGTCTTTTTTTCTTTAATAACTTCTTTGGTCTGCTCCTTCATATCTTTTTCTTCATCAACAGGTTTATCAAAATCAGTTTTTAATAAATCACGGGGGCTTACCAACTCATCGTTATTTAATATGATTTTAAACCCTTTCCTACCTTTGACTTTATAAATAATTTTGCTGAAAGTCTTTCCGCCCTTTGAAAAAACATTCCTTTTATTTTCTTTTCTTACATTATCGCCAACATTGAATTCATCAATTAAATTATCCCGAGTGATACTCTGTTTATTTTTATCTCTTCTAGCAAAGACATCTACTGGTTTGGCTTGTATCCCTCTATGAACTTTATGATTGTAAGCATTAACCAAGTCTTGAATATAACTTACCCAGTCACAATTTCTATTAGTTTCAAATAAAAGGTCTAACCACCTTCTAATACTTCTTATCACTCTATCAACAACCGCTAAGGCTCTGTGGTCCCCTACTTCAACCACATTGTGCTTAATACCATTTTGAATAAAATAATCACGAGTAGCACCTTTATATTCTCCTCCGCTGTCGGTTGTAATTGATTTAGGTTTATAAGGTATAGATTTCAAAGCATAATAAACTTCTTTCGCTGTTTTATTTTTTAGCGGAATGATTATTAAAAATCTGGAATTGCAATCAATCCAAACGAGCATCCAAGCATAGCCCTTATTGCCTTTCTTATCTTTTATCCTACTCATATCCGCTAAGTCTAAGAAAACTTGGTCTAACGGCTTATCAACCCATATTGTATTCCATATTTTCGGGTTTTTCTTTTGGTGGTGTATTTCAAGTGCTTCCTCTTCTTTTGTCCTTTTTATTTCTTCTCCCGTTGGTGTGTCCTCAAGTTGGCTATCCGCATTCTGTGTATTAATAATTGTATGTTTATAGTCCATGATATTTTAGAATGGCGCTTTCGTTTCACTCTCGCTTATTCTAAAACATCGTTTTTTCTTTATGGTTTAAAATAAATCGGTGTTCGATGTTTGTAAAACACACGGGAGCGATAGCGGGAGTGTGGATTTACAAATATCTTTTAAAATTTTAAAAACACTCTATCTATTTCATCACTTTTTTCCTTCTTAGCACCTGAAGATTGATTATATACTTTCACACTCACACTGCTTGATTTTTTTCCCTTCCCTTTCTTGGGCTTCGGTTCTTCTTCTTCACTACTCTCACTTTCACTTTCTTCACTTTCGTCAGGCTCTTGCTCCTGTTTCTTACTCTTCTTCGCTCTCTTAGTCTCCGCCTTCGCTCTTTTGATTTTCATTTTCGCCATCTTTTCGGCAATTATATCAGTGAAATCAACCTCGTCCTCACTCTCACTCTTCTCCTCTGGGCTATCATTATCATGTTCAGTAATAATATCCTTAGCCAAGTTCTTTTCTTCAATTTGTTTTATTCGTTCCTCCATATCTTCGTCTTCTTGCTTTACAGCATTTCGGTATTGTGCTAATACATTTTTAGCATGCTCCATCTTTCGTTGTTTCGCTTTCGCTTTTATTCCTTCCACAGCACTACCCCAGTTCTTACGACTTGCTTCAGCGGACGGCATTCTATACTAAGATTAAAATATTTTAGTATTTTTTAATGATTATTAATATAATATGTCGCAATATAAATCACTCTTAGGCCTTAATGAGTTGGCGGTTGATAGTCTAGACATAAAAAACTTAGACCTTACCAACACAAACATAGTGGGCTTATACACAGATAGGGTGCCAGAAGATGCTGACCCCGTAAATCTTTATTTCACTGATAACCGCTTTGATACACGGCTCGCTTTAAAATCAACGACGGACTTAAAAGAAGGCACTAATCTATACTATACTGATGTTAGGTTTGATGCGCGACTAACTACTAAATCAACCACTAACCTAGCCGAAGGCACCAATTTATATTATACTAATGCTAGGTTTGACACTCAATTAGCAACAAAAAAAGAGCACATCCAACTTAACCGAAGGAACTAACTTATACTACACCACAGCAAGGGCTAATACAGATTTTGACACAAGGATAGCAACTAAATCAATAGATGCTTTAAGTGATGTAATCATAACAGGCACCCCCGCCGATAACCAACTGCTCATTTACAGCACTGGGCGATGGAGAAATGTTGCTTCACCTTTTCTTAGATTGGATGGAACTGCGAATATGACGGGCGGATTAAATATGGGAGGATTTTCAATTACAAATGTAAATTTGGTTGATGATGTTGATGTTTCTGCTCTTGACACTTCGGTTGTTAAATTAACAGGCGACCAAACAATAACTGGGAATAAAACATTTACTACTTATGTGGGTGTTAAAGACTCAAATCCATCAAACACAGGCAAATTATTCTTCAATTATAACAATAATATGGGCTCTATCTATTCGTCGGAGGCAGGTGGAGCAACGGGCTATCCATTATCTTTTGTCGGCTCGTCTATACTTTTTGCTCCAACAACAGGGGGCGGAATGACATTGACAAATAATGTTTTAAATTTTAACAGCACAACAGCAATCAGCGGACTGCCCGCGCCATTCTATGACGGCGATGCTTCAACGAAAGCATATACCGATACGAAACTGGCAAAGGACGGCACAACGGCTATGACGGGCAGTTTAAATATGGGTGGATTTTCAATAACAAATGTAAATTTGGTTGATGGTATTGATGTTTCGGCTCTTGATACCGCAGTCGTCAAACTAACACTGTCAGGAGACCAAACTATAGGAGGAACCAAAACATTCAGCAATGTGGTAAATGCTAGTGCGGGGATTGATATGAAAAGCCAAAGTATAACAAATGTTAATCTTGTTGATGGTGTTGATGTTTCTACTCTTGATACTTCTGTCGTTAAACTAACAGGAGACCAAACCATAGCAGGGAATAAAAAATTTACTTCAACAATAGAAGTGCGGGGTGCTACTGCTCCAACCGCTTTTGATGGTATCGGTATTGCCTTTGATACAGCGACAAATATTGGAATGATTGCCGCACAAAAAATAGCAACTGCGAGTTATTATCCGATACAAATAACTGGTTCGTATGTAGAGTTATATTCAGGTAATAATGTAATCGCGACCGCAACTGGCACTACATTATCTTTGAATAACAACAAAATAACAAACTTAGCCACACCAACAGCAACAACGGACGGAGCAAACAAAAGTTATGTTGATACAAAAGACGGACAAAATGTGAAACTAACAGGAAACCAAACCATAGCAGGAATTAAGACATTTAGCAGTGCCCTTGAAATAACAGGAAATTCAACGAATGCGACAACAAAAGGAACATTCGTGGTTTTTAACTCAACAGCCAATATAGGAACTATCGGATGCCTTGATATGGGCACTGGTGTAAATTATAACTTTGAAATAAATGCGAAAAAAATAAGTTTTATTATTGACGGGACGATTGTTGGTTGGGTAAATGCTTCGGGGCTAGATTGTAATAGTAGCAAAATAACCAACCTTGGAACACCGACATTATCAACAGACGGAGCGACAAAAGGGTATGCGGACACATTGGACGGACAAAATGTAAAACTAACAGGCGACCAAACCATAACAGGAAGTAAAACATTCAACGGGGCGAGCACTGTGATAAAATATCTAACTTTAACGAACAATGCCGATTTTAATAATCAAACTATCACTAATGGTGGAAATATAACATATAATGGGGCGAGGATATTAAACCAAAATGGAGGAGACATATTCTTTTCACAGACATCAGGAGATTATCAGTATTTCTTATTTACTCTAAATACCGCTACAAGTGGAACCGCAAACCAACGAGGTTATGTATTCACGAATGTAGCATCTGATGTAAAAGGGGCGGGACTTTATATTTCAAAACTTTTGGATAATAAAAGTGCTTCGTCTGACATTGTCCGTTTTAACAATGCGGGCGGTATGCGGTTTTATGGAGCCTTAGATATGAACTCAAACAATATAACAAATGGAGGAACAATAACGGGAACAACAATTACTTCAACCGCGGGTATATCAACAACAACAGCAACCGCGAGTGGATTAATAACGGCAAATGCGGGGATATCAACAACAACAGCAACCGCGAGTGGATTAATAACGGCAAATGCGGGTATATCAACAACAACGGCAACCGCAAGCGGATTGATAACGGCAAATGCGGGAATTACATATACAGGCACACTAACATCAGCAACGAATACCAATGGAGCGAAAATAGGAGTTCAGGGAGTAACAGACGGAACAAATGCAAAAGGAATATTTCTATGGGATACGACAAATACGAGTTGGGGAATTTATGCAGCATCTGGTGGGGCTCTAAACACTAGAAGTTTGGCAAATGGTTTAGCCGTTTCAGGAAATGATTTTAGTTCGTATAGTTTTCGGTTTAGGGTTGCTAATGATGCTACAATGGGTTTTGTGTGGGAAAATTCAGCAGAGCAATTGTTAATGTCATTAAACGGGGCAAACGGGACTTTATGGACAAAAGGATTGATTACGGCAAATGCGGGAATTACATACACAGGCACACTAACAACGGCATCAGCATCAACTAATGGGGCTAAAATAGCAATTCAAGGACAAACAGACGGGACGAATGCGAGAGGAATATTTATGTGGGACATTGGAGATTCAAACTGGGGGATTTATATGAGCCAGTCTGGGGCGAGTAAATCATTAAGTGGAGGAACGGCACCAGCAGGAGGAGGTGGAGGATTAACTTCTTATTCTATTAGATTTAGATTAAATGGTTCTTCAACGAGTGGGTTCATATGGGAGAATAATTCAAATACTGCTTTAATGTCTTTGAGAGGGAGTGATGGGCAGTTATGGGTATTGTCTAATCCAATTCAATATTCAGACAAGAGAAAAAAAGAAGATATAAAGGAATGTTTAGGCTTAGATTTTATTAATAAGTTAAATCCAGTCTGCTATCGTATGGTTGATGACAAAAAGAAATGTAGGACTGGCTTAATAGCACAGGAATTAGAAGAAATACTAACAGAGATGGATATGCTAGATTTTGGCGGTTTTATAAAAGAAACAATTATGGTTCCCTGCCCAAAGCAAAGAGCGGAATACGAATTGAAAGGTGTGAGTGTTAAGCCAGAAGATGTTAAATGTGTTGATAGTGGTGATGTCGGTTATGGTATAGGTTATTCAGAGTTTATCGCCCCGTTAATTAAAGCGGTTCAACAATTATCAGATAATCTCTGACATGTCCGAGATAGGGTAGTTAATTTAGAAAAAGAAAATAAAAATCTCATGAATATACTACAAGAAATTAGAGAAAATGGCTAATAATACAACCAGACTTCACAGACCCCCACCTATTATGGATATGGATAATCTCGGACATGTCCGAGATAGGGAACTAACTCCCGAGTTAAAATCCCGTGTTCTTGAAGTAGAACTAAAGACTGAGGAAAAAAAAGTAGAGCACGAATTAGAGGATAACTGGTCGTGCTGTTGTATGAAAAATAGGCCGACAGACAGCCGACTTATTAAATACTTATTTCAAATGGGTATCATTATCTCCATCATCACCCTTTGTATCGTAAGGCTATCAGAAAAGAACTTACCTTGTGAGGTTGCTAATACTTATGTGGGTATTTTAACACTTTTGATTGGGATTTGCCTTCCATCGCCTTCTTCAAAGAAGTAAGCATTCGTATATATGTGTCATATACCATCTATTATCCAATGTTGGATTTTCATTAAAATTCAACATATCGCACATTAAAGGTAGTGCTTCATCAAAACTAACACACCAATCACTCATCGGTTTGTAAATACATTTAAATTTAGTATCTATACCTTTTTGAATACAATAAACACAACTTATATTCTTTTTTTCACTTATCCGTGAGTAAAAGTCGCAGGCAGTCCGCGAAAATATTTTGATTATTAAAAAGTTTATGAGTAGTAATATAACCATGACTGACTATAAATACCAAAAGATTATTTTTCTGAGCAATGATTTTGCGGGAGGAAGCAAAACATGTAATAAAAATATTCAAATGTCATTCACACCCACCAAAATGAATGTTAAGTTTATCCACTATATGAACGACCAGACAGAGACAAAAACCAGAATTCTTTACATGGATAGAATTGGAATTATTGGCACATTTGCGGATAGTAATATAGCAAACATTTCAAATCTCGGTTATAATTTGGGTGTTGTCGGATGGACTGACGGACAATATACATTTAAAGTCCTTGAAACTGACAGCGGAAATATTGACACAGGAAATTTAGCGGGAAGAATTGTTGTGTGTTTGGAATTTCTCGCTTAATAATATATACGATGCTTAAGATAAACGATGTCAAGGTGAAGCCAGTAAAACAAGAGGGTGATGGAAATAAAAAAGCAAAAGGTTATAAATTATTCAATGAGCCGTATGCTAACATATTTCTACTTGCCCGTAAGAAGAGCGGTAAAACGACAGCACTATTTGAAATACTGAAACGGACAACAGACAAAAAACCCGTATTGTCATTATCGCTTCAACAATTCACAAGGACTACATTTATAAAGCAATGGTAAAGCACTTTAAGAACAGAGGCAACCCGATGGTGGTATATACCTTTCTCAAATCAGACGGGAATCTCCGACGTGTCGGAGATAGTGTCATAGACTATGAACTAGACAAACTGAACAGGCAGGATGAAGAGCACGAAGGAGAAGTAAAACAGGATGATAAAGAACCGATGGAGAAACCACAATTTCTCTATTTTGGAAAAGAAAAGAAACAGCCAAATGAAGCACCGAAAGAAAGACCAAGCAAGTATATTTCTCCAGAGGTTGTTTTTGTTTTGGATGATTTAGGAAGTGGATTAAGAGACAAGTCCGTAAGCGATTTGTTAAAAAAGAATAGGCACTATAAATCAAAGGTGATTATGTCTAGTCAGTATCTGAACGACCTACGGCCAGAAGCCATAAAGCAGTTAGATTATTTATTAATCTTTCCAGCCCAATCTCAGGACAAAATGGAACTCGTGTATAAACACTTAGACTTATCTTTTGATTTTGATTACTTTCTTCAAAAGTATCACGAGGCGACGAAAGAGAGATTTAATTTTCTTTATGTTTCAAGTGTTGATGATGAGTTAAGAAAAAACTTTGCTTACAGATTAAAATAATATTTTTAGAATTAATAAATATTTTTTGATAGTATAATGGTAGTTAAAACAACTCGTGTTGAAGTCATTCCAACGATCGGCAAACGAACTATTAACTCAAGCACAATGGCTGGAGGTAAGAAAGTATCTCGTCACAATAAGAAGCAAGGAGGCAAGGGGCAGGCTGGCGGTAAAATTAACTGGGCAAAGGTTGGGAAAACGGCTTTGGCTGTTAATAAATTCCTTCGTGATAACAAAGTAATTTCTAGAACTGCGGGAGCCTTAAGCAGTATTGGAGTTCCTTATGCTGGGTCTGTCCAAGCCACCGCTTCAAAACTCGGATATGGCAAGAGAAAGCAGAGAGGATGCGGTGCCCTTAAATTCTAAAAAAATAATTTGATATAACACAGAAATATTTTTTTGTTGATATAGTATTTTTGATTTAAATAATGAAATCAAAAATTGTCGCTAAGACTAAAAATGTGAAAAGGGCAAAAGTCCGTCCGCCGCGGGTTTATAGAAATAAAAGCGGGAAGCAGTATATTATCCAGAAGGGTAAAAAATATTATCTTAATTTTGGCAAGAAAACAAATGATATGAGCACACTTCAAATTGTTAAACTTTTTATGAAATACTTAAGCAGACCGAGGACAACTGAGAGGAAATCTCCGACGCGTCGGAGATTGGAGACAAAGAAGGAAGAAAATCTCCGACGTGTCGGAGATATGAGAAAAGTCCAGAGCCTGTCTGAGATTGAGCAGAATACGAGAACAGCCATTAATGACCACTTAGACAAACTCAGGAAGGAGAAATACGAAAAGATTGATGAGATAGACCAAAAAGAGAAAAAAGCACAGGCGGATGCTGAAGAAGAAAAGAAGAGGCAAGAAAGAAAAGACATACCAGATACTAAGGAAAGGCAGAATGAGTTAGCAAGGATACACCGCAATGAACTATCCGATATCAAGGAACGACAAGAACAAAAAGACAGAGAACTAAGAAGGGAGCAAAAACTCATAGAGGATTTACAATACGAACAGCAAAGGAACCAAAGATTGGCTATTATACCACCGCCGCAGCAGTATCAATATATCATGCCACAACAACAGGGACAACCACAAGCCCCATATCTCCAACACGTTGGAGATAATCAGGGACAACCACAAGCACCGCCACAAGCACCAGCCTTACCTAATTTAGGAGATGAAGCACCATTGAAAACGAAAGAGCAATATGAGGAAGAAAAAAAGCAAAAGCAGAAAGATATTGAAACACTGAAATTAGCAGGATATACAGATAAATTCATTAAAAAGATGAGTCTCAAAGACTTACAAAAAGCCAGTCAAGATATTCAGATGGCTATAGCCACAGCAACGTCTTTAGAAGAACAGAAAAAGTTAGCAGAAGAATATAAAGAAAAACTTGAAAAGGAAAAAAAGAAAGCAGAAGAAAAGGGTAAGCATCTTGAAAATTTACAAATTAATCAATTTTTAATCTCTGGATTTTCAAAAACTTATCACCCAACCATTACCATAAAAGAGTTAGCACAGGCTTTAAAAAAGAGACTAGATAATGATGGTCATAACAAATTAAATTACAAAGACACTTCAAAGTGGATTATTGACATGATTAAAAGGTTTAATATTGATGTTGGAAGTGAGGTGGAAAACGTAAAAAGAAAAGTAGCAGATTATGCTAGATATGAAAATTATATGGGCATTAGTGAGCAAAAAGGTAGTTGAGCGAAGACATTAGAAGAATTAATTGATAAGGTATTTTCAATAGCGAAAATAAAAAAATACTTAGCCCGCAAAGATTGGAGGCACACAATGAATAAAAAGGATTTTGTAAAAACTCTAACTAGCAAAATGACAATAGACCCAAATGTAGATAAACAAGTTTCAGCGGATTTAAATATTGACGAGGGAATGCCCCAACCGCTACCACCGCCACCAGAGACACAACCACAGCAACCAGAGCCACAACCACAGCAACCAGAGACAGAGCAAGAGCAACAGCAACCAGAGCCAGAGCCAAAGCCACAGCCACAGCAAGAGGGTGAGGGGCGCGGGCTAATGACTAATGAAATAGACGACATAATGAAAAAAATATGGATGGTATCTCGGAGCAATAGCCAGCGATGAAATCTATAAGTTGAAGCCCGGAAGCAGAAAGCGATACGGATTTATTATGAATTTGGACAATCACAAACAAGCGGGGTCTCATTGGATCGCAATATGGGTGAGTCTAAATAAAGATAGAAGTGTTGAAGTGTATGACCCTTTGGCTGAATATCAACCGACGGAAGACTTTCAACAACAAATGAAACGGCTAATTGACCGAAGTAATCCTGATAATTATTTGTTAATGAAAGTTAATCAAGTAAAACAACAATCTGATACAAGCGACACATGTGGATGGCACTCAATGCGGTTTCTTTTAGAGCGAGCAAAAGGAGTGCGATTTAAATTTGCTAGTGGCTATACAGACTTAAAAGAAGACGAAGCGGAAAAGTTGAAAGCACAGAATGGTTATGGAGATGGTGAGGGATTTAATACATTCATATAAAAATTATTCGTATAATATACAATGGAGTATAAAGGTGGTCGCTCAAGTGGAATCTATTACATAAATAGTAAAAATAGGATAACGGGGACAGACAGCGACTTTACACACGAAGTCAATATGAAGGGTCTAGACAATTCCACACATTGTAAAATTCTTCATATTTATGTGCCGAAATCGTATTACTCCGTGGCTTCACCATATAATACTTTTACATTATCCGAAGACGGATATGAGGCTTTAATTACAATACCTGAGGGAAACTACACAATGAACAATCTAAAAAATAAACTATCTGAGGTGTTATCCGCAGACAGCCCAAATAATTATACTTATGTTGTATCCAGTAATAATACCAACATAGAACCAGAGGACGGCAAATTAACATTCAGTGTGTCAGAGAATAAAGGTATTCAACCGCGGTTTATATTTGATGCTGATACACGTATTCACGAGGTAATGGGTTTTGATAGAAACTCAACATATTTCTTTGCTAATGATTTAATTAAATCGCCAAATGTAATTATTCTAACTGGTGAAAAAACTTTGTATCTTCAATCTGATTTGGTGAATGAAGGTGATAATCATGTGCTACAAGAAATATACACAGCAAACGAAATTCCTTTCGGCTCTGTCATTTATGATGGAAGCGGGTCTGAGTATGGAAAAACATTGTCCGCTAGTTCAAACAATGTGTTTAGGTTTTACTTGACGGACGAAAACGACCAAGCAATTAATCTTAATGGTTTGGGTATTGTTATGACATTATTGGTTTATCGTGAAACTAATTATTTTAGTTTATTTAATTCATTTTTTAATTTACTTAAATCGCGGTAAAGATATTTAATTTTAGAATTATTTATTTTTTTCTATTATATATTCTCTTGAATTCACTACGTTGAAAAAAAAGAAAAAAATGCCTGTCCAATACGGAGGAGAACTAGTCCATCAGACTAAGGAACTGCTCACTGGTAAGTATGAATTGAACAAACTTACTGCCCGTGAAGGGTCGGCTGATGTTAACATTACAACTGCTGGTGGAAATGAAAGCACCTTTGAAATCCCTACTCGTCCTTTGAACCTTGCCCGTAGTGTCTTGCGATTTACTTACACACCTGCCGCATCTGCTGGTTATAATCGTATGTTTATGGATTGCTTGCCAATGATACAAAGAATTGAACTGCGAAGCCGAAGCGGTCAATATTTGTGTAATCTTCAACACGTCGGCAATTACACTAAGATGATTTGGAAGCCTGAAATTAAATATGAAAAATTTATGGCACTTGAAAACCACGGGGGTGGTGTATCTAGCGGGGCTATGCTTCAAAAGTGTAATGCTGGAAAGATTGATGTTGGAACTAGAGCACAAAGGCGAACGATTGATACAGCAGCAGCCTATGATACTGTAAGAGATGCCATTCAAGCATACTACAAAGTGCCTAGTGTGAATGCTCGTCGCCATAATGATACCGCTCTCGCCGATAGCACTGCTGGAACCTATAGTCTTGTCAATGTTGAGTATGGGGAGGCTAAGTATTTTGAAGGAGGCGGTAATGGAACGGCTACCCCTGTCATTAAAGTTAAACTTCCGTTGGGTATGATTTTTGGAACTATTTTTGAATTAGATAAGACTATCGGTTTTAATGAAATCCTTGATTTGCGAATTGTCTGGGAGGGCACTAACCGCTCTACTTTCTATGGAACTGATGCGAGCAGTATTTCTACTGGTGCTGCACAGGTGGCTGTTGGTGCTACTATTTCAAACTTAAATCTGTTTCTTGCCGTAGAGACTGACCCAAATGTCGTCCTTGGCGTACAGCAGAAGATTGCGGGAGAAGGTTTCCCATTTAAGATTGAATACCCTATCTCTTGGAAGCAGAACCTCTCAACAGCAAGCCAAAATTTCGTTGTAAAAATGAAGCGCTCACAGGGTGAGAGAATTAGAAGAATTTATACTTCCGCATTCCACAACGATGAAAATAAAAATACCGCTTTTGACAATGATAACAGAGCGGATGCGAAGATTGTTTCATATTATACAACTCTAGATGGCTCTCGTCTTCAACAATTTGACATTGACACCTCTGAGAATGAAGACTATATGATTTTGAAGGATAAGTTGAAGGGTAGTGCTATCCTAAACAGCGATGTCTATCATTACAACTGGTTTCATGTTGATACTTGGGACAATAACCGCCCCCTGTGCGATAAGGATACCGACGGGTATGAGGTGAGTGGTCTGAGCCTTGACACTGAGAGGCGATATGAGTTCGTTTCAACTACTGCTGGAAACAATCTTAACCATTACACTTTTGCCATTCTTCAACGAAGTGTGCTTGTTAAGGGAATTGAAATTTTGATGTCTTAGATATCTTTCAAATATCGTGAAAAGTAAAATATTTATTTTTTGATATTTAAAAACGATATTGTATAATAAGCGTGATATCTCAAACAGGTTTGAGATTGTGAGCGTCATTATAAAATATCAATGTCTCACCAGAGAAACTTAATCGCACAAAATCCTAGAGGAGAGTTCATTAACCTAAAAGTAGGATATGATGGCCACATTGATAATATGAAGACAGCCTTCGGTGAAACAACAACTGCGCAATTAACACCAGTATTACAAGAAATCTTTCCATATACCATTAATACTAGGATATGGACAAAAACAGAAACAAAATCGTCAGTGTCATTCTTGAATAATATGGCTGAATTGAAAACAACTGCTAATGCTACGGCAGATGCTGGATTAGTAAGTAAAAGGAGAATAAAATATAGAACTGGAATGGGTGTCCTTGCCCGCTTTACTGCTCTATGGACAACGGATGATACAAAAGATTACTATTCATTTATTGGAATAGGAAATGACCTTAACGATGGATTTTATTTTTACAAAAATCAAGCAGGAATGAATATCGCGCATATTAAAGGAGGTGTTGCAGTTTATATTGACCAAGAAGACTGGGACGACCCTTGCGATGGAACTTCTGCTATGCCTGACTTAGACTGGAGTAAAGGAAATGTATTTCAAATTCAATTTCAGTATCTCGGGTTTGGTGCTATTAAGTTTTCAATTGAAAATCCAGAGACTGGTGAATTTCAATTAGTTCATATGATTGACTATGCGAATGCTAATACTGGTGTAAGCCTGCGAAATACAACATTACCTTTTACGGCAGTAATGAGAAATGATGCGGCGCTTGGAATACAAATTCTTAAAACAGCGAGTGCTAGTTTATTCATTGAGGGGTTGAATACTATTAATACAAGTATAACGAATTCAATTGAGGGTGCTGAAGTAGCCCACACTACAGAAAGACCGATATTGAGTATAAGAAATAAGGCTAAATATGATAGTGCTGGTGCTAACTTAGACAATTATTCATTAGTGTATCCATCATTAATAAGCATTAGTAATGAAGACTCAAAAACGAATGTCGTCAGAATGGTGGTTAATGGAACATTAACTGGAGCAGTGTATGCGGATGTAGATACGAAATATTCAATAGTTGATGCCGACACAACAGCGACTGCTATCGCCAACGGAACGACGATTTTTAAAATATATGTTAATGCTAATTCAACTCAACAAATCAATCTAAGAAATTATGATATTTATCTGTCTCCAAGTGATGTATTAACTTTTACACAGAAATCGGTTTCTACTACTAATAATGGTGGAAATGTCAATATTATCGCTAATTTTATAGAGGATTGGTAAAGCAAAAAAAAAATTAGTGGAAGACAATGTAATATCATCACAAATATTTTTTTACCGCATCTTTGTTATTAAAATAAGGTTGTTGAATTAAATATTCAAGGTATTGTTTGTCAATCTTAGCGACATCTTCAATTTTCATTTTTTTATACTTACCATATTGAAGAAAAATATCGGTTTCACTTTGTGCTATTTCTTCGCCGACCTTAGCCTTTATTTCGGTGATACCAGTCTCTTTTAAATCAGTCTCCTTAAAAGGTGTGCTCGGCTCTTCGTCCAACACGTTTTCTAAACTATCTCCGACGTGTCGGAGATTATTTACTACTTTCACATTGTCATCTCTTGGTTTATATTGCTCATAGAAAGATACAATGTCAGGCTTAGTCCATTTAATAGTGGGTTTCTTAACTTCGCTGTCAATGTTCCATTTTTCAATTTCATTCAAGTAGTCCTGCTTTGTGCTTAGGTCTGTCATTGATATACTATTAATATTATTTTTTTATTAATTTTATTTAAGAGTATATAGTATGTTGTATATACTAAGCGGGGTAATGTTTAAAACAAAGAAAGAAATAATAGTATATATAAGAAATATTGTCAGCAAATATAATCACAATGAAAAGTTAAATGAAATTGATAGTAATTTTATTAAGGGTATTATAATTAATCATCCTGATTATAAGACGAAATTTGAACATTTGATAAATTGTGAAATTGATGTTGAAAATAATGGATATGGTAGTAAGCACTTTCGTATAGGAGAAAAAGCATTTTCGTAGTATAATTGTATTAATTACATTGGGGTAAATAAAGAGAAACAAATGATGAGATACACCAAGACCAAATTTAATGATGCGTGTAGAAATACTATAAAAAATCAAATAGAAGAATATTTAAATAGAATGGTAATAGATATTTTCATTGAGCCGAAATATATATGTGAAATAACAAAAGAAATACACGATAGAAAAAACGTTCATGTTGACCATCACTTTGAAAAAATAAAGTGTAAAGAAATTACAGACCGATATTTAGAAGAGAATAAACTAAATTATCGTAATGTAGAAATAGAAGAAAGAGAAGACTTTAGGGAAATTCTAAAAGAGCCACACTATACACAATTTAACAATTTTCATAGAGAAAAAGCGATATCAAGAATAATTAAAAAAGAGATAAATTTAAAGGAGAATGTAGTGTGATTATAGAATATATTTAACAATTTCTTTTTTGAGTTCTTGATAGTTTACCATCATCGGTTGCTTGTTCAACCATATTAAGTATTGCTTGTCAAATTTTGCGACATCGGCAACGGACTTCCCCTTATATTTTCCAATAGGTAGCAATCCTTGTTCTTGAAGTTTTTTACTTTCAGATTTATATTCATTTACATGACCATAAATGACTTGCTTGATATCATCCAAAGTAAATGTTTTATTATTGATAGAAAGTTTTTCAAATTTTTCCGCGAGAGACTTGAGAGACATTAGTATATACTATAGGATATAAAAAATAAAAAATTAATTAATTAACTATTTATCAACTACACTCTCTCTCGTTTCTAATGTCTTCGATATCCGTAAGGAATACTATCATTTTCATTGATAAACTCCCGACCTTGCCATTTATTATCATTAACTTTCTTTTTTATGTTTGTAGTATGAAGTATGCTAAAATGGTTAATGTTTTGCTGTTTGCTATTTCGTGATAAATGAATTTTCTTCATTTGAAAATCTCTAACATTTTCAATGCTTTCGCCTAAATCAATCTTTTCATATACTTCTGGATTTAACCCCTTTGAATTCAACCCCTTACCTCTAAGGTGGTAGTATCTCTTTTTTACTCCATCGTTTTCGTAGCATTCAATTATATGAACTCCTTTGTCTTTATGTTTCAAGTCATTCTTAGTAAGGTAAGGGAGAAATGCTTCATTCGTTGTAAATTCTAACATATACAATTTAGGAGCAATCCATATTCCTCTTATTATCTTACAGCAATCTCCTAAGTCATCCGTTATTCCTCCGAGAGATTTATCACCAAGCCTTTTGATTAGTTTGGCGAACCTAACATGCAACACTAGACTATCAGTATCGGTGTAATAGAAATCAGCCTCTATGTCTTTATTTGGATTAGCATCTTTTATGTAGTTATACATAATTCGCCTGCTATATGCTAGAATGAAAGCCCCGTAATGAGAAGGCTTTGTAATACTCTCTTCAATTATTACTTCATTTCTAGGTATTCCAGATACGTGCCATAGTTTGTTTCCGTCTTTATCTTTGAATTCAACCACATCAGATATATAGTTTTTCGTCCAAAATTTCCAATACTCCTCATTTGATTTAATATATTCTGCTTCTGTTGGGATAGGTCGCTGTATCATTTTTCCGTATAACGAATTCATAAATAGTTTGGCTAGTAAATATTGAGGTGTGTCTTTTTCGCTATTTTCTTTCGCCTTAAACATTTCCAGTATGTATTCTTTGAAAACTGGTTCGGCCTCCTCTGTATAGTAGCCTTTATGAATTGTTATATCGTAGCCTTCCTTAATCATATCTTCAATATCAACACTTGTGAGCCATTGGTCTTTCATATCCGCTAAATTCCACTTTAATGAGCCCATTTTATTTCTCTGTCCTATTCTTGAATGTAATATGTCTTTTGGTGAGATATAATCAACATTGTAAATACTGATTGGAAGATTATTATAATCAAATGGTGCGATAGCTTGTTTAATTTCTCCAACCATAAATAAATTAAGCATCGCTGTTGGGTATAAAGATACGACATCCGCATCAACTAAATAATCGGTTAATTCGTCAAATGTGATTTTTCCCGCTAAGTAGTCCTTGTATTGTTTTGAAACAAATCTTTTTTTGCTTGGATATGTTTTTGCTCAGATAACCGCTTTTCTAAATGACTTTTCTTGTTCAATAGTTGGAAGCCTTACATCGTGCTTACCATCAATCATTTTCTTCCAGATATTGAAAGCAAGGCTTGAAGTTGAAATGTATGAAGTTAAATTCACTGAGTGTTTTTCAAATATCTCTGTGTTTATTTTGTCATATAACTCTTTTAACCCCATAACATCACACTTCAAATATTCAAGACACTTATTTCTTAATTCTTCGCTCATTTTGTCCCATTCTGTGGCTTGGTCGTGGTCAAAATCTCCTTTAAGCGTTTTACATTTCATATTTTCTAAGTTTTCTTTTAGAGTTCCCTGAGTATGCTTACACATATCCCACATTTTAATATTTTCAAATTGTAAAGAGATTATTGAGCCGTTATTAATCATATGTGATTTTGGTTTAATGCATCTTCTTATTAATTCCTGTTTAATGAAGTAGTGGTCAAAGTTCGCTCCATTAAATCCATTCACATATAAAATCTGCGGTTCTTCATCTTTGTTTCTTTTCTTTCTTACTCCTGCTACTTTCTTGACTGGATTATGAAGCATTCTATTACCCCATTCAACTGCTAACTTCTTTCCTCTCTCTAGAAGTGTATCAAGAAATTTAGAAATACTATCTTTACCAGCAAAGTATTTAAATCCTTCCGTCCCTTGAGTATATCCGACTATATAGTAGTCGTGAATATCAAAGTCTTCAGCAAGTGTGTTATTTCTAAAAGTTTCAAGGTCGTAATGAAGGAGTTCGTCTTTATTATTATATTTTCTTTATGCTCCTTCGTTATTAAATGTCTCTTTCCATTCTTTAATATTTCTCTATTCACATAATTTATGATTTTTGGATTACAAGTGTGCTTTTTGATGTATTTCTTTAAACATTGTTCGCATTTTTGTTTATATCTTTTAGTTAATCCAAAATAGTGGTTATTCTCTAAGTAAATCATAATGTCCGCTTCTTCTCCGATGTTGTTTGTGCTTATAGTTTCTCTTGTTAAGGAGTTTGTTATTTCATATGTCTTTCCTTCTTTTATCAAAGTATTAAGGATTTTTACGGCGGTAGAGAATGGTATAGGGCAATCATTAGAAAGATTGAATTTCTCTCTAATATCATTACATCTTTTTCTGTTAATAAGTGGCATATTAAGAAGGTCTTTACAGAGAAAGAATAAAAAATTATTATTCTTGCTAGCTGGAGATATCAATATGTTTTCATCAGATATTGTTTTTTTACATTTATTTTTTCCTTCATAACAACCGCCTCCGTTTTCTTGAACTACTACTACCTTAGCATATTCAATAATTCTGTCATAACCTAATCCAGATGCTTCAATATTGCTTATGTTAAACTCATTCAACATTTCAATAAAATCATCATAATTTTTTATTTGAAAAGAATTAAATGTTTTCTTTTTATAATATCTATTTAATTCTTCGTGATCTGTTATGTATGTTATAGTGATATGAACATCCGCATTTCCTGTCATATCATTTCTTTTCGCATCCAATAGTATAGGAATTAGAACCTCTCGCTCTAATGCATCAGTATCATAAAAGTTTATGTCTAATCCTTGCTTCTCGTATGTAAGAGAGTTTAATCTATTGTCTCGCCTAGATTTTAACTCTACTACTTTAAATTCCCTTTTGTTTTCTCTGGTTTCTGTTTTCCTCAAATTCGCCCTTACCTTCGCTAGTTCTACATTTTCCTTCGTTGGTCTTGGCTGTAATGGTGGTGGCATATTTTACTTTTATATTGGGTGGATATAAAAATATTGAAATAAATTAAATTGTTTTACCTTTATATATATATATATAAATTGTCTTACCTTTAATATGAAATTCATAATTTTTAGAAAAAAAATACTTTTTGTTTTTTGTTTTTGTTTTACTCTCCTCTCGCCTTCATTTCTTCGTATTCCTTAAGTTTTCTATTTCATTCTTTTAATTGCTCCTTCCTCTTTTGATTGATTTCGTCCTTATTTCTCTTGTAATATGCTAGAGCCTTTTCGGAGTTAGCCTTTCGTTTGTCCTCAGGTGTGAGATATTTCTTGTGTCTCCCCATCTCTATATATATATAAGTAATAATATTTATTTCTTTAAATGGTTTTACATTTTATTATTTAATATAATAATCATCACCCTAAATTTAAGTTGTGCGATTGCTTTTTCGCAAATTTGCCATTTGTGAATATTCAACATTGTTGGAGCCTCTAATGCCTTGTTTCTCTGTTCTTCCCAAAACTTAAAGCTTTGCTATATCGCTGAAGTGTTTCTCTTCT
>WBZZ01001381.1:0-60000 GCA_019918135.1 Paulinella micropora
CCTTTCCCCAGTAAGGAGTAGGCTCGTGATACAAATGCGGGGGCGTTGCGTACCTTTGCTTGTTCATCCTTGGCTAACGCCTTGATGGCTCGGATAGTCTTGCGAAGCTGCCGGCGGTAGGCCTTGTTAGTCCTTTGTGCAGACCTGAACCCTAGTATTGGTCTTGGGTCATGTTGGAATGCAGCGCCGACTGGGGGAGGATCCGGTACCGTAGCTGGGACTCTAGAATAGAGGAGAAGGACACCGCGTACGGCGATGAGTCTGACCGCAACCTTAGTAGGAATCGGTGAGACAGAATCGTCGTCGCACTGAATCCAGGTTCTATCGGACTGTCGGTCTGGGACATACGTGTGCGTGATGATGGTCCCTGCGTTGTCTTCACTTGCTTGGACGCATAGTACAGACTGAAGTTGATAAGACTCTGTGGCCTGTTGGTGCGAGAACTCGTGGTGAAGGACTAGTCTGGGGGGAAAGATAGTCTTGTGATGGTGCTTTTTACTCCATAAATAGTTGGAGAGCCCTTGTGGTCGGATCACCTCCAGTATCAGGCATTCTGCATGATCGCCCAGGAGCCTTTGGATGGAGGATGAAAGGGAGCCGCATGTCCTGCAGGGGTTGGGAGATGAGAAGTGGTAGGGGGTGCGCCAAAGCTCGGTGATATTGATAGGGGAGGGGTCTCCTTCGTCTATGAACAGGGTGATAGGCAATCCCCAGGAAACAGATTGAACCGTCTGAGGGCAGGAATCGCACGAAGTCGATTTAACGGTCAGGAAGCCATCGGTGCACGGACACTGTGGCAGGTCGGAACTGCGTACAGGTGCTTCGGAGGAGGCGAAGGAAACCACGCAGGGCCAGTCCCGCGTCGCCGGCCTTACCTGGCGTGAGGTTGGGGTCAAGAAGCTGAAGCATCTTGGCCTGTGCGATCCACGAAATCGAGACTGGGTGTAGGGGAGGGGATTCATTCTCAGTCCGTGGTCGTAAGGCACCTATCGTAGTTATGATGGATTGGACCAGGTGGTTTTACGTATATGTTGTACGGGATTCTGGCATGAAGATAGGCCGTGGTGAAATCGATCAGCCATAAGTCGATCCCAAAACATGCAGCGTACGCTATCATGAGTAAAATTGTCCGGTGTTGAGCGATAGGGGAGTAAGTCTTTCTAGGGTCATACTGAGCGTATGCCTTCAAACTTAGGTCCCCTCTCAACGTAATTTTGGGCTTTATGGAACTCATCTGGCGTACCCTGTTGTTTGACGGTGTCTATCCATTTCACCGGTATGATTGGCATCCCGGACATTCTAGCTTCCTTTTCTTTACGCCAAACAAAAGCCTTAAGTTCTTTCAGCTGCTCAAATTCTGCCGAGCTTGCTTACGATCTTTTGGTTTTTGTATTACCGGGAATTCCGGAAATTTCTCACTGATAAGACAACATTCTGCACGCTCTTCTCGGGCGCATACCGTGACATGTGCGCTCCTTGTCCTTCCCGTGATAATGTTTTCCCCAGAAATTTCGCCTTGTTCGTGCGACCGCCAGTTGACGCTGTGTTCCCTTTCCCTCTCCCCCTCGACAAACGCGAATTCCGACGTAGTATCGAAGTGTAGGCCACCCGCATTGGGCGCGGCGGCTTCACTTTGATTTTCGTTGCCATTTGAGTTGGTCGATAGGGGTGGTGGTTTTACCGGAATGTTAGCAACGGCATACTTGAGAATTTCGGTATCGATCACCTTATCGGTAACCCCGTCATCAAAGAGGACCGCGTGCGCCGGGAAACGTTTGGTTCTACGGGTAACTGGGGCAGCGGGTGCAGTAACCGTGCCTTTGCGAACCGCAGTTTGCCAAAATACGTTGCTGCTTTCTCGGCTTCCACCCACATAGAAGGTGGAAGCTCGGCGTCGCTAAGGATAGCACTGGCAGGCCCACCATTGGTTTGGTGGGACCGCTCTACCTTTGCTACAACCTGTTTCTCCCTTGCTGGGGCTTCGAGAAAGACTGGTTGATTTACGTCAACCCACTCTTTGAACTCTTTGTACATGCCGTACTCTTGGTCACAGGTGAGGAACTTAACTTTCTTCCCTGAGTGTCTCTCAAAGAAAGCAATAGCTTTGAGAAAACAAGGAAAAAATTCGCTTGTGACGCAAATAGTAATCAAGTTCAAGGTTGGACGCTAAACACTTAACAGTAAACTTATACCGCTTACCGTCCCATGATGTCGTATTCCACCAACCCTGGGTATCCATTGAGATGTGGATCCCGGGTCGGTGTTCTACGACATGATGGTTCTTTTTGAAGTGTGGTGTCTTTTTGATTTTATTCCGCAAACACCACTCACACTATTATTCATTCTCTGCACTCTCTTCCCACTATCTTTACTCCCATATACTTAGTCATCCTCTCCATGGCCTTTACCCCTCTGTGTTTACACATGCGGTGAAATACGGTGGCGTGTATGTTTTCATGGTAGTGGGGACGGACAACAGGACACAACACCATGTCATCCTCCTGTTCTGCTCTCTCACCTCTCTCTGTGTCTATCTCAGTAGAATAAGGTACGTAAGTATGAGACACATCACATTGCCAACCACATATACAAGGAGACAAACAACAGTATATGTCAATGGTACGCAGGTAGGTTGGATCTTTGAGAAAGGTGAGAGGACAGTTGTCAAGCTTGTACCCCCGAGCCCGATGAATCATCGGACTCGGGAGCCTCACTTGTTTCAGGAGGGGGTTTAGGTTGATTGGTTGTTTCCGTATCAAGGTGAGACTGTGTGTAAGGTGAGATGTGTGGTGGGTTCATACCATTCATTGGGGTCGAGTGGTTTGGTCCCTGGGGCATCAAAGACTGTGAGGTTGTTAGGTAGAGCTCTCCCCCTGGCTACTATCTGTTTCTCCTCCATTCGAATGAGCTTCTTAAGGACGATGACCTGATTGTTCTGATGTACCACCGCAAACCCTTTTCGCACCCACGCCGATGTTGCGACTAACCCATATTTTAAATGTGGATTATAGGTGGTATGTGAATCAAAAACACAGACGTCATCCCCGTTAGAACCCAAAAGGTTCATTTGAACCTTGCCCTTGTACTCAGTCCTAATGCTCCCTTTGGCAATCCTGAACTTCTGTGGGGCCTTCACAAGTTTGATGAATGTGGTTTTGTCGGGAGATTGTGTTTCGCTCGCACCGCTGTCATCTACCCACACAATACTATTAGCTTTAGTATCGCTGTCTGTTTCATTTCCCATCAACATAATGGCACATTCAGTATGTGGGTTTGTTGCGGTGTATGTGCTTTGAGTGTTGGTGGTCGTGTCGGGCTGAGAACTATCTGTTGATTCATCCTCCTCCGGTGGGGTCTTACCCCCCAACACAGCTTCAAGCTCCTCTATCTCTTCTAACATGTAAGGAAAGGAAGAGACAATCCCACGTGCAAATGGGTCTTCGTGTTTGGTAGCCATAGCTATTATGCAGTCATGTATCGCATAATACATATCAGTGTAAAACTCATCGTGCTCCCCATTATTCGTTACAATCTGTCCATCTCTCACTGTCCTATTCTCAAACCCTTGGGCGAGGGCATTGAGGAGTCGTTGTAACTCTTCAATGGGGGAAAGTCCCCCCCTTCCCAACGCCTGTTTATCCTCTACCGTCCCTACTTTCCCCTGTTCGGAGGTCATAGGAATGGTTGGTTGGCTGTTTGGGGTTTCTTCCGGCTCTCTTTCAGGTGGGACAGACACAACACGAGACACAGAGTGTGCATGAGTTAACAATGCAGACGTCACAGATGCGTTAAGTGGTAGCCGACAACACACTTAATGACTGTGCTTGGGGTGTGGGTTGTGCATGAGATGGGGACAACACAGAGGTAAGAGGCACGAACTGTCCTATCCCTACACCTACTCCCTCTACTCCCGCTACTCCCATCTCTCTCCTACGTATGTTCTGTGTAGTAGTGGTCGGTGTAGTGGTAGTAGTAGGTAATGGAGCAGGATTAGGTGAGGGGAGATTCACTATGTGCTGTCTCCATAGGGAGATTTTAGTGAATAATGTGGCAGGTCCAATAGTAAGAGCATCGTAAGGAGGTAGAAGACCTAAGTTCAATTTCTCCCTATACTTCGCTAGTATTTTCCCCCTCTTTCTCTCTTGATCAAGGTGCTTGCCACAGAAGTCATGCTCTACTAACCTAGCTGCACACTCTCCACCCTTTGCCCCTTTTCTCGCTGCCACCAAACTCCACGAGCACCGAATACCAGTGTCAGGCTCTGTCGCCTCGCACTGCTTACTACTAGTGACATGACAACTACTCTTACGTATCGGTTTGCCGTGAAGGTTGAGGGGTGGGCCACCTACCTCACGAGTGTGTATGGGATGCAGCCCTTTCACGAGTATTTTTACGTATTCTGCCCTGGTACGTCTGAGTGCCCACTTCTCTTCCAGTGGTATGATCTGGTTAAGAGGAGTGGGGTCACCAGCCATATCAAGGGACGTAAAAAAGTTGTTCTCGTGAAGGGGTGGGATAGTGGGGGGAGTGTGTGTGGAGGCGTTTTGAATAGGTGATGCATGTTTGTCCTCATCTCCCCCTTGCACACCACTCTGCCGCTCACCCTCACCTCTATCTTCCGCGCCAGGTGGCACAAATGCGTGTGACAAAAGTGGTGTGTGGGGTGTAGATGAGAGGGGGTTCTTGTGTGTTTCATTGTCTCCCTCTTCTCCCTCTCCTTCTTTTCTCATCAACATGATAGCCATATGATGAATGTACCCCACCTCTCCCTCATCTCCTGACTCTGAATCTGACCCAGAAGAAGGCTCAAACTTATCTTGTAAGCTTGCGTCTTCTTCTTCGTCACTCTCAAAAGAGGAAGAGGAGGGAGGGGAAGGGGATTCAGCATTCAAACTTATCGTCTTCTTCTTTTTAATGAAATCAGATGCTTTCAGTTTTCTTCTTTCCTTGCTGCTCTCCTTCTCCTTCTTCTTCTTCTTACTCTTTGTCTGCTCTCTCTTGTCCTGTCTGCCTGTCTTCTCAGACTATCTGTCCTTGTCCTTCGCTCTTACACTTCCTTTATCAGACACTCTCGCTCGTCTTCTAGTAGGACATTTCAATGGACCATGTCAATCTTTAGGACAATCAGTTAGTTGACATTTGACAAGACAAAAGGCAATCCTATCGGGGAAGAGGCAGTTCCAACACACGCCTTCCTCTCCCCCTTCCTGAATACTAGCTCCTGTCTGAGGTAGTTTGGGGTTCCTTCTGTTCTTAGTTGCCCCTACCAAATTGATAGTGATAGGGTCAGACTTCGAACTTCCGGAACCGTATAGCTTACGTAACTTGCCCTGAGAGACATGACCTTGAGCCAGTTGTTCTATTACTTTTAGAAACTCTTCAAGGTTAGGTCTCTGATCAGGTAGCAAAGCTTGCCAGGTATTCTGATGGTACCTTTTGAAAGGTTGCATGTGTTTAAGCTTCCTCATGATCATATCTGTTTTCGTGATCTCAGGAATCACACCCATCAGCTTTTCTTGCTTCTTCAAAAGAGTAGTGTAGTTAGCTAACCACGCACTTACCTCACTGGGTTCCTTTGGGTACGAATGATAGACTGCTTCTTGGTCCTCTTCAAACTTTATGAGGTCAAGGCCCCATAATGTTTCTTGAGGGCCAAGAAGCAGGCTACCCCATCGGTTCCCCCCTGTCTCATAATTGCCATCACTTTCCTGTCATGAGCGCAAGATTGAAGTAAGAAAGCATAGAGGAGCCTATTCAATCTTGCTTTCTTTTCTTTTTTTCTCTCACTCATAATACTGCTCGCTGAATCTTAATGCAAATAGCGGCTGGGGCTTGGTCCTCTCAGCTGCCGTTGGCATCTTAGATTTTTGATCAGTAGGTATGATGGTTGGCGGTTCAGCAGAAGCATCTCTCTCCTCTTTCTTAACCTTAGCTGCTGCTTCTTCTTGTTCGCCTGTTCCTTCTTCTTCCTCTTCTTTAGGTGATTTAAAGGGTGGGTTGATAGGAGAATCAGGAGGGATGTAGATAGATAGTGGCTTGGCTAAGGCATGAGTCTGGAAACCTGGTATTGATGATAGGCATCTCTGGGTGCGTGACACCTATTATAGATATAAAGGTGTATTCCCACAGCTCCCATTCTTTCCCATGATCATACTTAGGCGTTTCCAGCCTCATTTTGACTAAGTCAGAGTTATTAGATGCAATATTAGCGTTTCAAAGGGCGGAAGGTAGGAGAAACCTCGACTACCGGATTTGCTTTTGCTATTTCTAGTGAAGCTAGATTAGGAAGTATTTGTTCCTATTGAACAGTTTGATTAAAATTAGGTGGCAGCCTTCCGCACGTTCCACCCCAGGTGTTTGTTGGCATCCTTCCGCACTTTCCAACAGTTCACCTGATTTGGTGACAGCCTTCCACACGTCACCAGTTCGTTTTTTCTGTGGTAGCCTTCCACACACCACGAAAAACGCTGAAAAATAGAATAAGTGAATAAAGTTTATCAGGCTTTACTATCACGCTTCAAGGCTTCATAACCTGTTAGACTACTGTACTAAACCGAAGTCAAATCTAAGCTGAGTATATCGTCTGCAAGTTAAACTTTATTAGAAGAACGCGCCAAGGCAAAGAGCGGGAACGTATTAGGCCGGACACACGTAATGGCTCTAACGACACGCATTACATATGCAGGCCCGTACTGTCCACCGAATTAATATATTGTATTAATATGGTCTAACAAGTTCGAGTCACGTCGTTATCGTACGAGTTTTACATCAGTTTAATTGATCTACTTGATCGAGATGCTTTTCAGCAAGGAATTGATGATTCATATGGATCACTACGATTTACGACTTTCTACGTTTTGCGTCGCGTTACCAGGTCTAACAGGATATTGTGAAGGTATATCACAGGACAATTGACATTGAATTAAGGGGAGCGTTGGACAGGTAACTTCGAGTACTGTTTAAGCAGTAATTATGATTGATCTCTATGTAAGGTAACATTTTACTAAGTCATAATTAGTAGTAACAGTAATGGGTAATCCAAGTCAATGGTGCACGTTACGCTTTTACAATTGTGCACTGGACATATTATTAAGCGTCGGTTACTGCTAGTCACGCACTTAGACTAGTTAGCTCTCTTGCAGTTCAGTTCTGCGTTTATGTCTTCGGATTAAAGTGGCTGTGAGCAACCTGGCTTTTAACGAAGTCTCCCGGCAAACCGTAGCAAGTGAAAGGTCAGTGAGTGACCTGTTTATACCTAATTATCGTAGGTAAAATAGGTAATTGTCCTTGGGGTGGGCCGGTATGACTAAATACTATTATTAATTAATAAATTGTCTATTGCTCATGAGCCAACTGAGCATAGAAATGATCAGAGGCGAGCACAGACGTGTCGTGTGCGTATCCATCGCAAAACTTGCACCCCTGGCCAGTATCTGGCGATAAAGGAGCAGCAGCGTGCAGCCTGATATTAATATAGGTTCGGTGCCATGGTTGATTGGCTCAGGCAGCCATCACTACCGACGGGGGTGGGGAAGCAATTAGAGTCTAGCATCACATACATTCGATTCCTGAGGCCCCAGTGGTACAGCTCAGTGACGATGTTATAAAGCAGTGGCATTGCAGGGCACACTCACAATATAACTGAAAATAACAACGCTGCTGTCGTAGGGTGGAAGAGGATGGTAAGAGGGACCACTGACAATAGTAACTTAAGGTATGATATTAATAAAGAAAGATGGAGCAGTCAAACATATGATAGTGGAGAACAGAAGGAAAAACGAGTCTGATTGAGACGTCTGCCCACTAGGCCCTCAGAAAATCGTCCTCAACATACTGAGCACATCAACACAGCGAAACTTCAAAGGAGAGGAGCGTCACGAGTTCAGTAAGCTCAAGTGCTGGACACAGGTGCGCCCAGACGAAAGCAGGCTAGCTAGCGCAAGGAAAGTCAAAGGAAAGAGTTTCACAGTAGTCTAGACATACTTACCAACTCTACCGGCACACTAATATCAAACAGTTTGACTTATGCATATTAAAAAAAACTTGCAGGAAAAAGTTGGACCTATATGAAATAGTTTGATGTTTAAGTTTTTGTATACGGTCAAACTTTTTTCATATAGGTTGAATTTGTCATATAGGTCGAAAATGTTACATAGGTTTAATTATTTTTGTTGGCGAAAATGAATGTCGACAGTAATAAATACATTAGCGTTCTTATTATTATGTCTACTAATAATTTCTTTCTTTCTTTTACGCAAGCACTGAGAGAAGTGACACAAACACACTTCTCTCAAGACTACTTATATAACTATTATGCCTGCAGCATAATAGTTAAATAGTCTTGAGAGAAGTGTGTTTGTGTCTGTTTGCGCGCGCGCGCGCGTGTGTGTGTGTGAGAGAGAGAGAGAGGGGGGGGGGGGGGGATGGGAAAAAAATCTTTATGTAAACGATACAAAATGCAAATGTTTGCTGTGAAGGATAATAAATTACTTTTATTATTATTGATTTTTTTTTTCTCCTTCAAACTTTAGGACTGAAAAGCTCGAGTGCGGCCTGAGAGTTGATGAAAACATTTTCGAGAGGCTGGTTGAATTTTTTTGAAATAAGGGAAAGAGCATACGTGTACGCTGCAAGTTGCCGTTTGGGTGAAGAACTCGAGAAGGCACCAAATTCCGAGGGGTGCAAAGTGACTGGGAGACCCTGAGAAATTTATGTCCACCCTGAAAAATCCCTTTCGTCGAGAAGATAACCGCTTCATATATATATATACTCTGATTTCCATGTGTCTTGGAGATCGTTAAGGTTTATCCACATTGTCTTTAGGTACTATCTGGAGATGCAGAGACAGAGACGCTTGCTGAAACACGTTGCTCCCTCTATAATTAAGCACACACACACAAACAAAAGAGAAAGCTAAATGAAAAGAGACAGGAGAAAGGACAAGCAAGGGGGCAAGCAAGTGTAATAACAGCAACAAAAAGAGCAGAGATAAAGAGACAGACGTACAAGGCGTTAGGTCGAAAATATAAATTTTGGTATGCGGTAACGGATGTGCGTTCAGGATTGGTATGTAGTTTGTAACGTGTTGTGGGTAGCACAGAAGATAGCATGTTTACGCTCTGAAGGCTCCAAGATATTGAAAAACAACGCGCCGAGCTCAGTTTTATAGAAACACCTGCCGATTACACGACCCATTCCTGCATTTACTGAAAACCACTGATCGAAAAGGTTGAATAACACATCGCAATTAGAGCAACAAAAACAAAACCAACGGAATAATAATAATAATAACAATAAATAAATGAACCAGGAATGTGCATCTGTTATCCAGAAGTCACTGTGTTCTGTGAACTTACTGCCCCCCCCCCCCCCCCCAAACAACGGTTGGCCTCACGGCGATTTTTCCGGATCAGCATGGAGTCATCGTATGCTTCAAAATTCTGTTGGGTCACTCGCTTCCACTTGTTTGCAAAATCGCATGCTCTTGCTAAGTAATACATGTACATGCGCCCCCAAGTATGCTGTTTGTGTTACTTGCTACTTGCCCGCTATCTTAGTTGCCGTTTCTATTGTCTTCTCAATTTTCAGTTGATGTTAGCAAAATAAAAAGAAACACGGAATAGCAAATATAAATATAAACAGGGAGCCCGCGATTGGATTTCAGAACAAAGGCGTAAATACCTCGTCCGCCTTGGTATGTACGTCGTTGCGTCGCAGCTTGTACATATGTATGTATTTACCTATGCTCCTATCGGACTGCTTGTTAGAGGTTTAACGCCACATCTAATTTCTTGACGACAAATTCTAACAAAAATATCGGATTGTAAAACAATATCAGCGAGACTGAATAGTGTCCGGTAGAATGAGCGAGCAAACCATTCTAATTGCCAAAAACAAGTATAATTGCGATTCTCACAGCAGAGTAGTTTGCAAATCCACCTTTCTATACTTTTCAATATTAGAAGCTACATATATATCGAATATTAGAAGCTATATATATATATATATATATTAGACGTAAAAAGAGGCACAAATCCACCCACCCGCCCCCTTCCCCTCTACTCGACCCTTTGGGCAATTTGTTCTTTGCGATGACAATAGGCGCCACTGAAGTTTTCAACAACGACATTCCCAAGACCTAACACATAACACAACATCCAACTTGTCGTCTTGTGCTTTTGGGACCGGTGTGTGTGTGTGTTGTGTGTGTGAAAAAAAAAAAAAAAAAAAAAAAAAAAAAAAAAAAAAAAAGCCAGACTGGGGAAAGCGCGACCTTGCATTCATCTGCTGTTTGCGCAAAAGACAAACCGCCATCGTCACACCTGCAGAAACAGAAACACCTGTGTGCTCCACGCTTCGAGATGTCAGGAATGCCCCCCCCCCCCCCCCCCCCGGGGCGCGGAAGATCAGACACAAACACACACACACAAGAAAACGGACGCATTGTACCTGCCACCATTGACCAAGACTACTTGCAATGCAGCCTCCTCATTAGCTATCACACAAACACCAAAGCTTATTGTGTGTATGCGGTTGCGGTGGGTTGTGAGACAACACAAAAATACCTTCTGTTGGCAAGACAGTTGTTCTATCCAGGACTGCATTGATAGTAGGCCTCTTCAGAAGAATACACTGCCTCCTATAGTCAGCGCCTTTCGAATATGTAACCGCAGCACCCCCCCTCTTTTTGGTGGCGGCGCGTGTCTGTGGTGGTGCTTGGTGTGGTGGATGGGTGGGAAAGCATATTGTTGTTCTTTTGGGCATTTGTGTACGTTTCGTCGCAGTCTGCGGCGCCTTCAACCAGCTCGTTGAACCAAATCCGTTTTCCTGCATCGTTGGATGACTTGTAGTAGCAACTGCAAAAAATATATACATATATATATATAATAATAATAATTAGGGGCTGTGCTAACACATGAAAGGATGGTTTGCGGTGCGCGAATTTGCGCAACCCCCCCCCCCCCCCCCCCCCAAGGTCGCTTTTCCTCTCATTCTCACATGCACAACTTTTACAGCCTTGGAGCAATCTCAGCCATTCATTTTGGTGCCGGCGAATTCGCTTCGGGTACGTACAATTGCGGGGCTGGGGTTCCCGGGGGGAGCCCCCCCAGTCGACAGGGTACGTTCAATTGCCGGAGGTAACCGGCATAAACCCTTCCGGCAAAACTCTTAGAGCCTTGGAGCATTCTCAGCCATTCATTTGGTGCTGGCGAATTCGCGTGGGGTACGTACAATTGCCAGGCTGGGGTTCCTGGGGGGAGGCCCCCCCCCCGGTCCGTCGACAGGGTACGTTCCATTGCCGGAGGTACCAGCAGAACGCAAGTATAAGCTCTTGCGGCAAAAAACCCTAAAATCTCTCGTGTTTGTGCCACCCGGCACCAAAACTTTTGGATCCCCGAAGAGAGCTCACCGAGAGGTGTCGGGTACACCAAACATCAGCCTCAATCCCTCTGGTATGCGCGAGCGGCGCAAAACCCTGAATTTTCTGGTTTTTACGCCACCCTGCACCACAATTTTTATATTTTCGAAGAGAGCCCATCAAGAAGTGTCAGATACATCAAATATAAGCCGCTAAATCCCTCTGTTGTGCGCAAACGGCGCCTGGTGGCACAAAGACCTCAATTATGGCAACATCAACATCGAGTCTGGGGTTAACCAGCCTGTCAACATGAGCGCCCAACTCCTCCTGGTTCACACAAACCATGATTTATTCCGACGGGGGTGCAGAAAATAGGCTAAAAAAAACAAGGAATGTTTGAGGCTGATGTTTGGTGTACCCGACACCTCTCGGCGAGCTCCCTTGGAGATCCAAAAGTTTTGGTGCCGGGTGGCACAACTAGAAATTTTAGGTTTTTGTGCCACCAGAGCTTACACTTGCGTTCTGGTACCTCCGGCAATTGAACGTCGGGGAAGGGGGGGTCTTTCCCCCGGGAACCCCAGCCCGGCCCTTGTACGTACCCCATGCGAATTAGCCGGCACCAAAATGAAGCTGAGAATGCTCCAAGGCTCTAAGAGTTGTGCCGGTTACCTCCGGCAATGGAACGTCCCCTGTCGACTGTGGAAAGGGGGGGCTCGGACGCCCCCCCCGCGGGAACTCCAGCCCCGCAAGTGTATGTACCCGAAGCGGATTCGCCGGCACCAAAACAAATGGCTGACATTGCTCGAAGGCTGTAAAAGTTGTGCATGTGAGAATGAGAGGAAAAGCGACCTTGGGAAGAGGAGGAGGGGGGGGGGGGGGGGGGGGGGGGGTGCGCGAATTCGCGCACCGCAAACCATCCATTCAGGTGTTGGCGCAGCATCCAGTAATAATAATAATAATAATAATAATAATAATAGTGCTTCTCTGTCATAGCGGATGCAAGTCTGCACATATGCCTCCATCGTCTCACCCGCGAGGGGAGTACGAAGATTTGACCGATAGCTTTACTGACACCCCGCAGGGCAGCTCCAAGCCTTCCAGACCAATACTTTCAAAGAAAACATACTTTGAAAATACGGGCACCGACGGGAATCGAACTGGCGACAGGTCCCAGATGGCATTGCCTTGACCACTGGGCCATCGCGGTGCCATAATAATAATAATAATAATAATAATAGACTTATCAGTCAATTGGCCTTTGATCCTGTCGGACATGTGCCTCCATTGGTAGCACGGGGCCGTTCGGTGACGCGGCTCCGCTCCAAAGACTCGACTGGAAATAGACTTATCAGTCAATTGGCCTTTGATCCTGTCGGACATGTGAATAATAATAATAATAATAATAATAATAATAGGCTTCCTCAGACTATAGCATCAGATGCAGATCCTGGACATGTGTCTATATTAATAATAATAATAATAATAATAATAATAATAATAATAGTGCTTCTCAGTCAATGGCGAATGCATTTCTGCACATGTGCCTCCATCGTCTCACCCGCGAGGGGAGTACGAAGATTTGAGGATATGCTCTACTGACACCCCCGCAAGGCAGCTCCAAGCCTTCCAGACAGACCAATACTTTCAAAGAAAATATCCTTTGAAAATACTGGCACCGACGGGAATCGAACTGGCGACAGGTCCCAGATGGTAGACCTTAACCACTGGGCTATCCAGTTATAATAATAATAATAATAATAAGGGGCTGCGACAACACCTGAAAGGATGGTTTGCGGTGCGCTTCGTTCTCGCACCACCCCCCAAACCCCAAGGTCGCTTTTCCTCTCATTCTCACATGCACAACTTTTGCAGCCTCGGAGCAATCTTAGCCATTCATTTCGGTACTACTTTGTCATTACATTCGAATTTCATCATTTCAACTATATCCCTAAAAAAGAGGGCGTGACAAGCTTGCGAAACTACAAAGACTAAGTCCCTCTGGCACAACTTAGAGCCTTGGAGCATTCTCAGCCATTCATTTGGCACTACTTTGCCAAAATCTTCGTAAATCTCTATTTCAACAGGATCACTACCTAGAGCGCGTCCCAAAAAAAAGCGATGAAAAAAAAAAAAAAAAAAAAAAAAAAAAAAAAAAAAAAAAAAAAAAAAAACAGCCTTTCAACCCTTCTGGCACAACTTTGCGAGCCTTGGAGTATTCTCAGCCATTCATTTTGGTGCCGGCAAGTTCGCTTCGGGTACGTACCCCCCCCCCCCCCCCCCCCCCCAGTCGACAGGGTACGTTGCATTGCCGGAGGTAACCGTCATAAACCCTTCTGGCAAAACTCTTAGAGCCTTGGAGCATTCTTAGCCATTCATTTTGGTGCCGACTAATTCGAGTGGGGTACGTACTATTGCAGGGCTAGGGCCGGGGGAGGCCCCCTCCGTCGACAGGGTGCGTTTGATTGCGGAGGTACCGGCAAGTACTCCCCCCCCCCCCCCCCCAAATATATTAAAACAATGGCATTCAGGACACTCCCCTAACGCAAACATTTGCGTGAACTCCAAAAAAATTATATCAGCAGCAACATCGAGTCCGGGGCTAGCCACCCAATCAATAGGCAACTCCTCTGGTTCCCACAAACCATGATTTATTCCGACAGGGGTGCAGAAATGGGCGAAAAAACCAAGGACTTTTGGCATTCAGGACACGCCCCTAACACAACATTTGCGTGAATTCCAAAAAATTATATCAGCATCAACATCGAGTTTGGGACTAACCATCCTGTCATTATGAGCTCCCAATCCTCCTGGTTCCCACAAACTATGATTTATTCCGACATTGGGGTGCAGAAATGGGGTGGGGAAAAAAAAAAAAAAAAGAGAGAGAGAGAGTGAGAGAGTGGACGTTCCCTGAGTCTAATGGTAAAATTGTTCTCTCAATCAAAAAGAAGAAGAAGAATCCCCAAAAAATTATATCAGCATCAACATCGAGTCTGGGGCTAGCCATACTGCAAATATGAGCTCCCAACTCTCCTGGTTCACACAAAACATGATTTATTGCGACGGGGAGGCAGAAAATAGGCTTTTAAAAAAGAAGACATTTTGGCATGCAGGACACTCCCCTAACGCAAGTATATGCATGGACTCCAAAAAAATTAACCAGCATCAAGATCGAGTCCGGGGCTAGCCACCCTGTCAATATGAGCTCCCAACTCTTGGTTCCCACAAACCATGATTTATTCCGACAGGGGGTGCAAAAACAAGAGATCAGCATCGTCTGGGGCTAGCCACCCTGCAAATATGAGCTCCCAGCTCCTGGTGGCCACAAACCATGATTTATTCCGACGGGTGCCGATTTGGTGGTGATGATGGTGTGTGTGTGCGCGGGGGGGTTACACCATTTCCATTTTCGCCCTCCCCCCACTCCCAACACCTTTCAGGGATTATATATATATATATAACGGCTTGAATCTGTGCTTAAAGCAAAAACAGGCAGCTTGATTCTGGTGTTTGTTGATGCCAAGGGGATCCTTGCTGCAGAACAGGCGCACAAAAATATCACAGCAAGGATACAATAATAAGACTTAAGACGCTAGAACCTCACAACACTGATTCGCGTGGGGTACAATTGCAGGGCTAGGGTTCCCGACCCCCCCCCCCCCCCCCCCCCCCCTGTCGACAGGGTACGTTCAATTGCCGGAGGTACCGACAAGTACTCCCAAAAAAACAAGGAAGTTCGGCGATCAGGACACTCCCCTAAAGCAAATATTTGCGTGAATTGCAAAAAAATTATATCAGCATCAACATCGAGTCTGGGGCTAGCCACCCTGCAAATACGAGCTCCCAACCTGGCTCCCACAAACCATGATTTATGGGCACAGGGGTGCGGAAATGTGTGTGTGTGCGCGGGCGCGCGCGTGTGTGTGTGTTTGGGGGGGGGGGTGGGGGGGGGGGGGGTGGGTGGTTTACACAATTTCCATTTCCCCCCTACTCCCAAACCTTTTAGGGATGATAATAATAGTAATAATAGTAATAATAATAATAGTGTTTCTCAGTCAATGGCGAATGCATTTCTGCACATGTGCCTCCATCGTCTCACCCGCGAGGGGAGTACGAAGATTTGACGATAGGCTCTATTGACACCCCCGCAAGGCAGCTCCAAGCCTTCCAGACAGACCAATACTTTCAAAGAAAATATCCTTTGAAAATACTGGCACCGACGGGAATCGAACTGGCGACAGGTCCCAGATGGTAGACCTTAACCACTGGCCTATCGCGGTGCCACTAATAATAATAATAATAATAATAACTAGGGGCTGCGCCAACACCTGAAAGGATAGTTTGCGCCCCCCCCCCCCCCCCCCAAGGTCGCTTTTCCTCTCATTGTCACATGCATAACTTTTACAGCCTTGGATCAGCCATTCATTTGGTGCCGGCAAATTCGCTTCGGCAACAGCAAACATTGTCATCAGTCTAGAGTTGCGCTGGACAAGATTGTAGTTCCCCAGCAGTTCAAAGTTTGTTCGAATAATCGGTTTGCTGTGCATGAGACGATGCCAGGGTGACCCGGGAGGGCGATCGTTACGATTTGTCAGTAATGGAACATTGAAGTCATCAGGACTCCTGTTCAACAACAACAACAGGCAGTTGGAGCGTGTAGCGGTTCACCACACCCATACATTCCCACACCAGATCATGAATATAGTTTGATCGAAAGGGTTGAGTGGGCACCCTGTCATTTTGGCCACTAACTCCGCGGCAACTTGGCAGTCATCGAAATTCAAAATATCCTCAGTCTTCTGCAAAAGACAGGCGAAGAGGGCAGTAACTTGGACAAAATGACTCACCCCCTCTCTCTTTGTAAGGCCCTGCTCGTCTGAGAGTATTTCGATTTGTTCATACACGCAACAAAAATCTAAGTGAGGATACGTACATTTTTGTAACGGTAACATCAAACTGTAGCCTTCACACAAGTACTTTCGATGACAGGCATGTACATATATGACATGGATTCCATTTCATTCTATGCATTTGCTGAACCGTGTATGTTGGTCGCTGTGTGTGCGTCCAGAGCATGACGGTGGGCTGCTGTGCATTGGTCGGCTTGGGTATCGCGCACGGGTGACTTGGAGAAAGCTCCCAGACACGAACACACTTGCTGGTTGGAGCACACCAGGTGTATCCAGCCAAGCCAATGCAGCCTAGATGGCATCAAAAGACCCATAGCAATACCATCCCATTCAACAACAAAACAACAACACACATACACACACAAACCAAAAACAACAGATGATCGCTCGACAGATATAGCAAAATGCATGCTTTTCTGATAACGTTTATATTTTTACTCTATTACGTACGTGAGAGTGCATTTGTGAAGTGACCTTCGGAACTGAGGTCCGCGCCAACTCGAGGAACGGAAGCGGAAGTGGCCTTGCTTAAACAACGATATCTGCATAAATGAAAACAAATCACACCTTGCACTGATACCTGTACTCATATGTGAAGGAACACATGAGAATGACAAGACAGTAATGGCGTGGCAATTCGTTGTTCCTCATGCCACTCCCGAACTCCAGGAGTATTCAGTTGTTTTACAATAAAGAGACAAGTCCCCGAGCGTTGGGCAGTGAGAAACAAACCCTCTGGCTACACGATGTAACCATGCATGAAATAGGACCTCGGGCAGGGTTTGGTGAAGCAGACAATACTGGGGTCGTCTTCGCAAAGCTGGCCAGGACAGGCGTTGCTGGACCGACAGCCCACTGGAACACACGTCTGTCCGCCTGAGTCTGAACGATCCTCACCCTACAAATAGGTTAGAACAAAAATGAGAGAACAGAATGAATTATCTAACAGAAACGTACCGGTGGGCAGGGATCATTCGGTACGGGCTGAGGGGCAACACAAACAAATCGAGGGCAAGGATTGCTGAAGCAAGCAATGCTCGGCTTGTCCTGCATCCATTGAGAGCCAGGAAGATGTGCAAAGACAGTTGAAGTGAGGGCACACATCCCGCGCTCAGACAAACTGAATGCAAAGTTTGAGCACCTGTAGGTGACCATGCTAGCAAGGACATTGTAAAGATCGACGAGGAATGATTGCGCATAAAGAAAAAAGAACGTCCAGAAGAGAGAGCATTTTGATCTGAATGCTAGTGGGCGAAACAGATGCAAGGTTTTTGCGTTGACCATGCACTGCAGATTGTTGGCACAAGCGTTCGGAGAAAGGCAGCTGACGGGAATGCAACGCTCTGACAGGTCGGGCGCCACTAGTTTCTCTTCCCCATCTGCATCACCATATGCTTTTCTGTGGCTGAATGCCTCCCTCGATACACGCACACACAAACGCCTTCCTCCCTTTTCTTGTGACCAAAATAAAAAACGCGCTACCACAGGCACTCCACAGTCATGAAGCCAAAGCGAAAGTATGGCAATACATACAAACTTAAGTTTGCAACAGAAACATATACTCTTACACAAATGCATACACCGACCTATGCATTTGCACAAACTAAGTGTTCATACAAGTATGTATGACTAAAGTCGAAAAGACCGGGGCACTTCAGCTGGAGAGACTGGCTTCTAGTTTTGGGAACACACTGCCGGCAGCAGCCCGAAGTGACAGACTCCTCCGACTCCTTGCAAACCGCAGTCAGGCACAACACCTGCAGATCAAGGTACGAGTGTGCGTTGATTCATTACATTTATGATGATATATATATTTTTATTGGAAGCGCATGTATGACAGGAACGCTGCAGGCCCGTGGCGTGTTGCCTCAGCCATTGACTGACCAAAATATATATTACCATTACTAGGTGAGACGATGGAGTCACATGGGCAGATCTGCATCCGCCATTGACAGAGAAGCACCAATTATATTATTATTATTATTATTATTATTATTATGGACACCGTGATAGCCCAGTGGTCAAGTTCTACCATCTGGGCCCTGTCGCCAGTTCGATTCCCGTCGGTGCCACCAGTATTTTCATTGAACATACCGGTCCGTCTGGAAGTGTTGGAACTGCCCGTGCGGGGGTATCATTAGAGCCTAACGTCAATTCTTCGTACTCCCCTCACGGGTGAGACGATGGAGGCGCAGGTGCAGATTTGCATAAGCCATTGACAGAGAAGCACTATTATTATTATTATCATTATTATTATTATTATTATTATTATCATCATCATCATCAATATTGCAACAACTACTACTATTATTATAATTATTATTAAATTGGAGCTCGCATACACACACACACGTGAAGCAAATCAACAATGCAAAAATTCCAGCTTCACAAGGGAAGTGCCCTACTAAGCATGTTTGCACCCACTGCCACTATTTGCATACACATTTCTACTTTCCAATCTCATTCTCAGGCCAAGCATAAATCTCCTTGCACAGCCTATATTAAAATACGAGAGGACTCACTGTGGCACACGAGCTGGCAGGAGCCACGGGCTTGAGAGGAACACATGCCGGACAGCATCCCACCGTAGCCAGCGTCTCATTATTCCTGTGAACAGTGTCAACACTTAATTACATTATACAATACTTGGGTTAGTTATGCTTCAACCATGTAATTGCATGCATTTGCGATGAAGATAGAATGACCTGCAGCTAGGTCTAGCGCACCGAACAGTGGAACAGTCTGGAGACAGACTCACAGGCAGCGGGGCTATACAACAAAACGCAAAACAAAAGAGAGAAAAAAGAAATCAACTTGCACAAACATAAAAAAGTGAAGTAAAAAAGAAAATGAGCGAGTAGCTTTTTTGATGGCACCAGGACCTGTGTTAGAGGGATTGACAGACGCAATGCACTTGGAACAACAATTCACCGTGACGGTTTTCTCGTCCTCTTTACACACTACAATTGGACACGACACCTACAGACATTAAGGCTTGTGTGTGTTAGTAGGTACTATCAAATCATATTCATCGATACTTACACAGTGCAAACTATGGAAGAGATAATCGCTTACCGAGGCACAGTTGCTGACGTCGGGTTTGGCAGGGGGCGAAATTGTGAGTCCCACAATACTGGGGGAACAGATCGGACAACACTAGCCAAAAGCAAACAGAGGCTTGAGATATGCCTGGGTGGCGAAGTGAACTTGACTTACTCACATAACAGTTCATGCAGGATAGTCTAAGTCAAAGCACATGTCTTGCAATGGTCACACGTACCTGGTCAGTGGGAAAAGAGACCACTTCATTTATTTCGCAGGTTGGGTAACGACACCTAAAATGACATACACGTGACGTCACGGTGAGTGCAACAATATGCGCGCGATAATAATAATAATAATAATAATAATAATAATAATAATAATAATAATAATAATAATAGTGCTTCTCTGTCAATGGCTGATGCATTTCTGCACATGCGCCTCCATCGTCTCACCCGTGAGGGGAGTACGAAGAATTGACGATAGGCTCTAATGACACCCCCGCAAGGGCAGTTCCAACACTTCCAGACGGACCGGTATGTTCAATGAAAATACTGGTTCAGACGGACCGGTATGTTCAATGAAAATACTGGTGGCACCGACGGGAATCGAACTGGCGACAGGGCCCAGATGGTAGAACTTGAGTAATAATAATAATAATAATAATAATAATAATAATAGACTTTTCAGTCAATTGGCCTTTGATCCTGTCGGACATGTGCCTCCATTGGTCTCACGGGGCCGGTGACGCGGCTGCGCTCCAAAGATTCGAATAAGAATAATAATAATAATAATAACAAACAACAGCAGCAAGAACAACAACAACAAAACCGTTAGTTGCAATGTTGCCTCGTGTTATTTCTTGCGGTACTTGGTTTGCTTTTCTTTACCTTCACATGAGTATATGTACTTTAATGCGGTTTGCTTTTAAGGGAGAAATGGATTATTATGTAAGAATATAGAAACGGGTTCCATCAGCCTGCCTCCGTATAAATTCGTGAACGCGTTCCGTCGACTTTATAATACATCATAGGTGTTTTGTGATTCGAGGTTCGTGTAGGTACATATCAAACAAACTTACGTGACACCGACGCAATTCGGTAAAGTGGTTGTTTCGACTGGCACCGGAGTGATGGTCGTTGTGCTTGTGGTGGTGGTGGTTGTAGTCGAGGTAGTTGACGAAACGCTTGATGGATCGAGTATATCTCCTTCACATTGACCTATTCACATGACAAAAAACAAAACATGAACGCCAATCGGCAAAAGAAGCCGATCTACACAATGTATCTAGCTGCTCGCAAACGGTTCACATAGTATTTTAACACAAACGCAATATCAAGCCCAACGCTTGACCTTGCGATCGGATATTTTTGGCTTCACTGTATGCTAGACAGCCGTTGTGGTAGCTAATCTTGTCACACGAACACACGGGCTTGAACGTTTTCGGACAGACTTCCGGTATGTCAAAACATTGGCCCTCATCTGCACACAGTGGTAAAGTAAACGAAGTTTCTGTAAAATACAGCAGAGAAATGGACATTCGGAAGTGCGCAAAAGTGACCAAATTTGCTGGCATTACAGCCCCGACGGCAGAAGTGAGTGTTAGGGCAATCGTTGTCGCTGTAACAACTCCTAGCAGCCAACGCAGGCTGAATTTGTGCTGCACCAAGAATCCTGTACAGCATCGAGCACATGTCCACATGATATCGCGGAAATCGATATACGCAGCACGCCCAAGGAAAGGAAGAATGGACAGTGTAGGAAAGAATTTGCCTGTTGTTGTCACAGACTCCTTCATGGCGCACACTTATCCCTTTGTTCGTGGCCAGGCACCTGAACAGGAGCGCAAATGATTTATGCTCGTGTGGATATATTGGTCTGCGTGTGTGCGTGTCAGGAAATCAATACTAGACGTACCGGGAGCTGAAGGTCTCGTCATTACAACCACAAACAGGATGGTAGGCAAGAACAGAGCAAGGCACCGACTTCTTTGTGCATTTACCTAGCAGGCAAAAATACAAGTGCGCGGTGCAGTGGATACACGCAGTCACCTTGAAGCGCATCGCAGGTCTGTTTGTCACAAAATTCGGAAGTTTTATCACAGTCAAAGTCGCTGCTGCAATCGCCATTTTTGGTAATCGCAGCTGATGCGAAGCCGAAGAGGTACGCCGCCACCTGAAAAAAACAGTATTTATGAACACGCTAATTGTTTCCATATTTTTATATAACCAAGGAATCTAACGACCACCACCCCCCCCCCCCCAAATGCAAAAGGCTAGCTACCTTCGTGTATCGACAAATATACCAAGTTATCTATTGTATGTACAGTTTTTTGGTTCTCTCTCAATTGGTTGTTGTAATATTCAAATGCATATCAATCAAAGTTTCGTACTCATATGTGCGATATAACAAATGCATATCAATCAAAGTTTCGTACATATGTGCGACACATGCCAACAAAAATTCCTTATGCACTAGGAGACTCACCTTGTCTTGCAATCCGTTCTGGATTGGTTGAGGAGTGGTAGCGTACGCCGCACACGCTCCAGGCCTCAAAATGCTGCCCCCATACCTGATAAAAATAACCAATGAAATATCACCCTCTATCCTTTCGAATGCGTGCATATTTTGTGGGGAGTGGACCGATTGGCTTCGCAAGGGTTGTCATGGGTGATTATGTCGCAATCGCAGACTGGGGCGTAGTCGAAGCCACATGCCGTCGGGCGTGTGAGACAGAGCCCTTCGGCTCGGGCGCAATCAGCTCTTGAACAAAATTCATGACTCTGCGCACACGGGGAAGTATAGATAGATACTATTTGCACAACTCATAAAAGCCAGAGAAATTTCAAACTTGACGTAAGTCATGTTCTGTATTATTCACAAAGACGGTCGAAAACCCACAAAAATCAACATCTACGTTCGACTAGCATGACACAAGCTCATAAAGCATACATATTTATTCCTTGCAACACAGCGATATCCTGGCATATGCTCGCGTTCACTTTCTGTCGAATACGCATGCATGCAAGTGTATTCACAGTATGTCTACCGAATGAAGAGAAGAAAAAAAAGGTTTGAAAGTTCTTTGAGGACTGAAAAATTGATAAATGTACCTGGCAATCCCGGTTATTCCTACACCTGTTCATACTAGGAAGGAGGCCCACCCCTGAAACAGGCCAGCCAGCAAGCTCTCTGAGGAATGAAGTACAAAGAATAAAACAGGGACTCTGCAGTACCAGTTAAATCCTTAAAGAGGGCCGCAACATCGTACCCAGTCGCTAGATTATTATCGGTGTTAACTTCGTCAACTCTAAACATATCAACCCACAGGAAACAACTTGACCGATGGTCTTCCACTATAGAAAATATGACTTTCATCGAAGAATGTCAGAGCAAGCTTTATTTAGCATATGCATCACAGAAACGATACCGATATATGGTGGCAGACATGAAGACATTATAAGAGCAAGATGATCGCAGAGCACGAAAAGCGACAAAAGTTGCTCGAATGATTTTCTTCCTACCGCCACGGGGCCATAGTGGATTTGACAGTAGGGCAGGCTGCCATCATGATGATATTATACCCTGTCCACATCATAATTGCAACATCGGTCCCGTATGCACATCTCAGGGTCGCCAATCGCATCCTGTGTTCTTCACGCATAATCTGAGGCACTGTTCGCAGAATTCATTCAAAATAGATTGTTTGGTCGTAATCATTATCGACAAGAAGATTTGCTAAGATTTAAATAGCAGAGCGAGGACTAGACCGACGCTGTTGGCCGAGCACGCATTTTGGTAAGTTTTCCCATCACAAGCACAAACCTATTCCAAAACAACCATTTCGTGTATTCAACACAATTGAGCAAACGGAGCAAAGATGGAAACAAGACTATCCAAAAGAACGAAAAATTTATGGAGGTGACATGAATTACACAAAAGGGGTTATTCCGCGTGTCAAGGGTCTGACATACTTGGTTATTTATGTTGTCACAAATGGAGGGTTTCTTGATGCAGTATCCGGGGATGAACTCGTTGCAGCCAGTACGAGAGCAATACTCCTCGGCCCAGGGGCAGTCTGCGTTGTTCTCACACTTCTTCATGCTAGGAGCGTGCTCATTTCCCGTCACCGCCAGGAACAAATCCCCATACCTTCAGGACAATTGTGTGAAGGGTTTGAGCTCGTGGTAAGCAGAGATCGAAACATGCTCTCAGACGTGCTTATGACAAGAAGCAACGAGACCTGCCGTCGGTTTGCTGGCCGTCGGTGGCGGCATTCACTGCTGCACCTATGAAAGGGAAGTGTGCTGTTGGATGCGAAACTTGCTAAGAGGTCTGCTGTGTGCGGTAGAATTTTGCTGTTTCGAAAATTTTGCGTCTATGAGGTTGGACTCACCGTCGTTTGGACAAGCGTAGCTAAACTTCACGCAGACGCCGGCCTTGTTCGCTTCGCATGTGTTGATGTAGGTCTGGAAAAAATCAAAACAGTAACATGAATACTACATTAGAGGATTCTTCGTCATATCAAAAAACAATTTAAGAGAATTTTGATCTATATATATTAGAGCACTATCGAGCAAAAACAGAACAGAAGCGGACTTACAATCACATTCCACACCGAAACGAGAAAGGCAAAGCTTGTAGGAGCAAAAATACCATTTTGTCACAGCCACAGACTGGCTGGTTGTCCTGATTGCACTCTTTGGGACGAAATGTACAGAAACCTAGCTCCGCTGATGTACAGCTAGGTCTGGAGCAGTACTCTTCGCTACTGTAACAGACATCACCAAAACGACAGCTATGCGGCTTTGTTGTTATTGCTGTTGTTGTTGTGAGATTCAATCAGGGTTTCTTTTGGATGGCAGTATAGCAAGGAAGACAGTTGAAAGCGTGGTCTTTGTTAGTCCCGGGCGTGAGCGAGTTGATGTTTATTATTATTATCACATGTGATCTTCGTTTTGTTGTGCATAATGAAGATTGTTATATACAGACTTGGGACAATTGGCGTTCGAAGAGCAATGTGCCATGCTGGGCAAGAGGGCGGTCACTGAGGGGAAATCATCACTGATCATGGAACTGCTTGCACCAGGGGCCCAGTCTGTGTAACAACAATATTTACTCGCGACTGCGGCACCATCCAGACAAGTACAGCATAAGGAGAAGTTATACATATGCAAAACACGTCAAGCAGAAAACTATACTCGTGCAGTTCCGTGGTCATTCAAAAAAATTAATGAAGTGAAAATTACCTGCCAATGCAGAACACCTAAAGCGTCCCTACACACCACAAGCCATTCCTTTAAGCAAAAAACCAAAACGAGTTAAGCGAGCGAATCGTCAAATCTCTCAGATTAGTGAGCGACTAAACTCTGAACGTAAATTTCAGCAAAAGCAAGACCGGGCATGAAAATTAACACACGTGAGACAAATATTATCAAACCGCTTAGATTTTCGGCATTTTTACTACTTCATTGATATGGGAACAAAAACGCCCGCACAATAAAACCCATGCTTTCCTACGGTCAGTTCAACCGGTAAAGCATTGAACCTAACGTCTTGGTTCTCTTTGACATGTACAAGCAATATAAAAGTGCCTCCCTTAGCCACAAACGAAGCCAACTAGACACCGGACCTTAATATTGACGCCGACGCGGTTGGCCAAGCACTTATTTTTGTGTGTTTTGCGATCGCAGCCGCACACCAGATTCTCTTCGGTGCCGCAAGTGAGCGGTCGCAGAATACAAATCCCTGTAAGCATAGTTGTAACCTTTATTCGTGGCAGGTAATATCCATGTTGAGCACATATATGTTTCATGCCCAAATGTGGTGCACAAGGGAGGGGCTCGACACTTGGGCTACACAGCATGCAGAATGAGCGCGATTTTTTTCTTTTTTTTTTCATTCCTTCAATCCGTGATCTACTGATGCGCAGTGCCGATTTTTGGGGGAGTAGTGATATTTCACATTTAGCATGCGAAACGAGGTATCATTAAAAAAAAAAAAAAAAAAAAAAAAAAAAAAAAAAAAAAACGCGCGTCAATATATAGGTCCGATTGATCCACACATGGTAGGTACATGCACGACAGGTGTAAGCAACGTGTGTGCTTTCAAACGGACCTTCAAAAACGCTTTCACAATTCGGTCTGGCGCAGAACTCCTGACTAGGACAGTCTGCGTTGGACTGGCATGTTCCATAGCTTGAAATCTTGTTGCTTTCGGTCGTGGTGGTGGTGGTGGTGGTGGAAGTGGTGGACGCCATTATGGCAGTTGTACTAATCAGAATTAGTGAGAGAGACAACAATAAGAAATACGAACTGATAACAAATAGGACCTCTAAAGCAGCACGTGTTTATCATTGAGACTGACCTTTCACTAGCAGCGCGTGTAGAAAGGGCCACAAACGGTACACGTGTGGCCTGCGTACCGCTGGCCTGAATACCGCTTTCGACTTTGTTATCCACAGCTATACGAACATAGATCCAAGCAACATGTTACTTGTCAACAGGAAAATATACCCGAGTTGGAGGAACTGGCCACTGTCGGTTGCGCGGGGAGAAAATTCGGGATGGTGGTGCTTCTGAGTGCGGTGGTGGTACTGCTGGGTGTGGTGGCGGTACTTTTGGTCGTTGTGGTGGGAGGTTTGGTCGTTGTGGTGGCACTGCTGGGCGTCGTGGTGGGAGGTTTGGTGCTGGTGACAGCAGAAGCGGCAGCAACAGCATTCACTTTTCCATCCCCATCTGCGCTTGGCGAATTGCTTATGGTGATGTAAGGCACCGTGTACAAATCAATACCTTCAACGCACATACACACAAGTTGATATATATATATATATCGAGAGAGAGAGAGAGAGAAAGAGAGAGAACAAAATAAACGGCATCGGGAGTTTTGTTGTTGGTATTAGCTTGTGTTGGTTCACATTTCTCGATCCTAAAATGTTGCCTCAACTTTGGTGATTCAGTAGCCTTAATCGCACATATTTCTGCTGGCTTGCCTTGTGTACCGGTCAGGGAGTTGTAAGCTACGAGCCTGGGATCTTGTGTGAAGGCAACCTTTGCGGGGGTGGTGAAAGGTGGTTGTGTGGTTGTGCCTAAGCAATCACGTCACAGCAGATAGAAGTAAAACGAAGGCACACAAGCCGGTGGGACAACGATTTTTTAAAGACAAGTCAAGATTTTACGTCATAGAAAGTGCAAAAACTAGATGATATCGAGACCACTAATGACGGTGGCAGATTTCAAAGGACAAGCCTTGTTTAACAATATGTTTACCTGCAAACGCATGAGGAAAGAGTTGATAAAAGGACATCATGTCTCGAAGGACAGACAAACCCGCTGGTCCACTGCAGACTGAGACAATGACATTGTTGCGTTTGGCCGTGTAACAGCACAAAGTAAACATTATTAATAGAATGGGATCGATATATATATATACATATATATATATATATGTATATAACACAAAGACCCTGTCTTCTGTTGGTTGCACCGATGTAATTATCAAATTTCTTATCGTGGCAATCATCCGTGCTTCTGCATGGCTACTTCTGTGACGATCTTGTTAATTTTGTTACACGGGAGTCGGATCCTTTGAGGAAAGATGCATGATATAAAGACTTTGCCAGGACAAAGCGTTGAAAGATTTGCAAACTCAGCAGAAACAGGGGCTGTTGATGAGTAAGGTCCCTGAAAATTTGATCGCTTTTTTATATCCCGTCAAATTTTCTCTTTCTGCCTATTTGCAGCTTTTCTTTTGTGTGATGTGGTGTGTGTATGTGAAGCGAAGGGAGGTTTGACTGACAGGGATATAACCAAGTGTGCGGTCATTTTTTATCTTTGAAGCGGTTGCGCCAACATCTATGATTGTAGTTCTTGAGGCGCTCCGCCAACCCCCTGCCTTTCTCTACTTTGACTTAATTCTGCAATGACCGGTGGTGCCAGGACCGATACGTATATTGGTGGTGGCATGCGAGATAAAATTCGATTTATGGACGGCACAAAGCTCGTCGATATATACCCTAATACAAATATCACCTTCTATACCAAACGAGAACTTCGGTGTATAACAGCACCTGTCCTGAGCATTTCATTTTGGAAACTTGAACACCGGATCGATATTTCGACCATGTCACCGACGGATATCGCCGACGAATTTCGAAATACCAACCACCAATCCTCGTTGAATCAAAGAGCACGAATGCCTTAGGCGCTGGTCCTGGACGCTAAATTAGCAAGCGTCATTCGAACACATAACCGAACTTGTGGAGATCTGGCGGCAGTACCAAAACGACCCTTTCCACAAATCTCCGATTGTTTTGCCGAACATCGATTGTTTTGCCGAACATCAAGCCTTTAGACTCTTTCTATTGCCAACACCACTTATGATGATCTCATTCTGCCCCCCCCCCCCCCCCCCCGGCCGGTTGGGGGGCGGGGGCGCAAACAGTCCTCCAATCCCTTCCCTCCACTCCCTACGCGCACACCTTTCGAGAAAAATAATAATAATAATAATAGTGCTTCTCTGTCAATGGCTGATGCATTTCTGCACATGCGCCTCCATCGTCTCACCCGTGAGGGGAGTACGAAGAATTGACGATAGGCTCTAATGACACCCCCGCAAGGGCAGTTCCAACACTTCCAGACGGACCGGTATGTTCAATGAAAATACTGGTGGCACCGACGGGAATCGAACTGGCGACAGGGCCCAGATGGTAGAACTTGACCACTGGGCTATCACGGTGTCCATAATAATAATAATAATAATAATAATAATAATAATAATAATAATAATAATAATAGTGCTTCTCTGTCAATGGCTGATGCATTTCTGCACATGCGCCTCCATCGTCTCACCCGTGAGGGGAGTACGAAGAATTGACGATAAGCTCTAATGACACCCCCGCAAGGGCAGCAACACTTCCAGACGGGCCGGTATGTTCAATGAAAATACTGGTCCAGAAATAGACCGGTATGTTCAATGAAAATACTGGTGGCACCGACGGGAATCGAACTGGCGACAGGGCCCAGATGGTAGAACTTGACCACTAATAATAATAATAATAATAATAATAATAATAATAATAATAGGCTTCCTCAGACTATAGCATCAGATCCAGATCCTGGACATGTGCCTCCATAATAATAATAATAATACAGCCCAATGGCCTCAAGGCGTTAAACTGTGACGCCAACTCATAACCCTTTGGTGGTAGATGCTGGGGAGGAGGGTCGTTGCGCGCGTAAAAGATCTTAAACTCCGCATATGCTGGTTGATAGCCCAGGACCCAGCAGACACCAGATTGTTATGGGTGGGGTTTCGAGGCAGCTCTAGCAACCGCGCTTGGTGTATGCACTTGCACATTCGGTGACGTCTTGCAAGAGGTTGCTGGGACTGCGGAATAACCTCGGCTTAGTGCAGTCTTGCCCTCAGGAGCTCCATCGGTGGCCCCGATCATCAGGCGAGAGACTGACACGGGGGGGTGGAGGACCTCGAACAAGGGTATTGGAGGCTTATGTCCGTTGAGGATATGCCATTAGCTGCATCAGTACGCCTCAGATATAGTAAATAATAATAATAATAATAATAATAATAATAATAGTGTTTCTCTGTCAATGGCTGATGCATTTCTGCACATGCGCCTCCATCGTCTCACCCGTGAGGGGAGTACGAAGAATTGACGATAAGCTCTAATGACACCCCCGCAAGGGCAGTTCCAACACTTCCAGACGGGCCGGTATGTTCAATGAAAATACTGGTCCAGAAATAGACCGGTATGTTCAATGAAAATACTGGTGGCACCGACGGGAATCGAACTGGCGACAGGGCCCAGATGGTAGAACTTGACCACTGGGCAATAATAATAATAATAATAATAATAATAGTGCTTCTCTGTCAATGGCTGATGCAAATCTGCACATGCGCCTCCATCGTCTCACCCGTGAGGGGAGTACGAAGAATTGACGATAGGCTCTAATGACACCCCCGCAAGGGCAGTTCCAACACTTCCAGACGGACCGGTATGTTCAATGAAAATACTGGTGGCACCGACGGGAATCGAACTGGCGACAGGGCCCAGATGGTAGAACTTGACCACTGGGCTATCACGGTGTCCAACTAATAATAATAATAATAATAATAATATGTATGTATCGTCTGCCAATTGCTGAGCCAAAAGGCCATGTGCATCCAGTCCTCCATTCCATAAGGAAAGTCTCCACACCAATCGGTGGAATAAAGGAAGTGACGGCATAGAACATTACTCTAGGAGCTTTATACCAATCAGCCCATGGAAAGGGACCGATGGCCTATGTACTCCCTAAATAATAATAATAATAATAATAATAATAGTGCTTCTCTGTCAATGGCTGATGCAAATCTGCACATGCGCCTCCATCGTCTCACCCGTGAGGGGAGTACGAAGAATTGACGATAAGCTCTAATGACACCCCCGCACGGGCAGTTCCAATACTTCCAGACGGACCGGTATGTTCAATGAAAATACTGGTGGCACCGACGGGAATCGAACTGGCGACAGCGCCCAGATGGTAGAACTTGACCACTGGGCTATCACGGTGTCCAATAATAATAATAATAATAGTAATAGTGCTTCTCTGTCAATGGCTGATGCATTTCTGCACATGCGCCTCCATCGTCTCACCCGTGAGGGGAGTACGAAGAATTGACGATAGGCTCTAATGACACCCCCGCAAGGGCAGTTCCACCAAATAATAATAATAATAATAATAATAATAATAATAATAATAATAATAATAATAATAGTGCTTCTCTGTCAATGGCTGATGCATTTCTGCACATGTGCCTCCATCGTCTCACCCGTGAGGGGAGTACGAAGAATTGACGATAAGCTCTAATGACACCCCCGCAAGGGCAGTTCCAACACTTCCAGACGGGCCGGTATGTTCAATGAAAATACTGGTCCAGACGGATCGGTATGTTCAATGAAAATACTGGTGGCACCGACGGGAATCGAACTGGCGACAGGGCCCAGATGGTAGAACTTGACCACTGGGCTATCACGGTGTCCAATAATAATGATAATAATAATAATAATAATAATAGCTATTATTATTATTATTATTGCCAGTTCGATTCCCGTCGGTGCCAGTATTTTCAAAGGATATTTTCTTTGAAAGTATTGGTCTGTCAGGAAGGCTTGGAGCTGCCTTGCGGGGTTGTCAGTAGAGCCTATCGTCAAATCTTCGTACTCCCCTCGCGGGTGAGACGATGGAGGCACATGTGCAGAAATGCATTCGCCATTGACTGAGAAGCACTATTATTATTATTATTATTATTATTATCATCATCATTTGTCAGACCCCCATCCCCCTTGCAACGCATTCGTTGGGATGACTCTGTCCGTCACAGCCTGCACAAGCAAAAAGGATCTTCTACACAAAAACACAATAGCTGCCTGCAGGATATGCAAGCTTTGTCAGAATTTGCTTGCTTTCTTGCCCTTCCGTTTTCCCTTCTCTCACTACAACAGAATGCATATCAGTAATTTTCATAGTACCGCAAACAGGAACTTGTTCACTGGAGCAGGTTCGCGGTTTTTTTCGGCACTCCCCAACCACCTACAAAACACGATGTGTAAAAGGCGGATGCTCAATGAGAAGAGCAGGGCAGTATGGAATGTTGGGAGAGACAAAGGATTTTTTCCCCCTCCTTTTTCTTCAAGCCAAAAATGTAGGAATAGAGGCCATGGCGAAGAAAATAATTGAAAATAAAGAGCATTGAGTACGATAGAAAAACCATAATAAGCAAAGACAAAAACTAACAATCCAATTGCTACCCGCGTATCGCAGCCTCCTTGGTAGCAATACTCGTCGGATTTGCACTGCGCATTTGAGCTGCATGGTGTCCCGGGCGGGGAAGACTGGCCCGAGGACTGAGCAGAAGTGCTGACCGGCATGGACACCTGAGTCGCTTCGGGGCAAGCCTTGTTCAGTAAAACGTTTACGCCTGACATAAAAGGACATGGGATATGTTTGTATGAGTGTGTGTGTGTGTGTGCGTGCGTGCGAGAGAGAGATAGAGAGAAAAGATAGGTGTTTGTGAGTGGCGTGAGAGATAGAAATGGAGGTGAGTGTTGAGGTGGAAGACAGTGACCTGCAGTCTTGGCGGCACATTGGTTAGGATATGTTAAGCCATCACAGCCACAGACAGGATTGTTATCAAAGATGCACATGGCTGGTCGCTTTGTGCACGTTCCAGCTACGGCAGTATCGCATCCAGAGCGCTCACAGAATTTGCCCTGCATAGCAAATCATTAAAAATAAACAAATGATTGGCATGTATTTCACGAACCTCTCCACAATGTTGGTTGACAAAACACTCGGGAGTGGCCGTGGAGGCAGACAAACTCTTTGGCGCTGCTGTGGAATATCCTGGACATGCCTTTTGCAAGAGCGCGTTCTGACTTTTCGCATTTGCCAGGCAGATATTGCCGTAGGTGATGGCGTCGCATCCACATACTGGGTTGTCTTCCGAGCTGAGACAAAGGTCAAAATCAGATAAGAGCTTTTTATGCTCACAAGTGTGTTGATATCGATTAAATACTGAAGCAGGAGAAAAGGACGAGCCAAATGATGATGCCGCGACTACAGCTGGCTGACCTGCAAGCTCTTGGGATGGCTTTGCATGTACCGGCACCGTCGAAACAGCCCTTCATTTGACAAAACTCACCAGAAGGGCAGTTCGCGTTTTCTTGACATGGCTGTATGCTGGAACCCGTCACCTCCTGCAAAACCTGACTTAGAGATGGAAGTCCTGCATATCAACAAAACCAGAAACGGAGAAGGAATAGGGGGGGTGTGTGTGTGTTTGGGGGGGGGGGGGGGTCGCACAATTGGCTGTTGATTACTGTGTGACACTCAAAGGAGCAATTGTGCTTGGAAGGGCCTCTGATTGTCCCTCATTCGATTCCATACTGTGGATTTCTCGATTCACATGAACAAGTAGTAATTTTTTGCTTGGATATAATTGGAACCCATACATACGTATGAATACTAGCATCAGTTTGGGATAGGTCAATACCCGGAATGTTTGAGTTGGAAGATGCAGCCTTGGGCGACCCTCCAGGACAAGCCGAGTTCATCAGAATGGTAACCCCTGCCCAAGTACCATGTCTTTGAACATTTCTAATTTTATGTTATTTGGGGGCGAAGGGATTGATGGAAAGGTCTAGAGCAGAAAATAACTTCTGCACGTGAGATTTACCCTGTTTTTTGGCCTCACAATCGTTGGAATAGGTCAGGCCGTCACAACCACAGACGGGCACATAGCTGAAGGGACAGGAGTTCGGTTTGGCTTCGCAAACGCCTTGCTGGCTGGGATCACAGCCAGTGGGCCTCGAGCAAAACTGAGAAAAGTTACAGCAAAAGGAATCACGTTTGCGAATGTCAATTACTTGAATGTCCTCTCTCCCGTCAAGGACCTTTCCAGATGGACAGTCCTTATTGCCGAAACAAGTCGGGACTGCAGCAACTGAGGACCTAAACATGGTGAAATAAAGGGGAAAAGGATGTGACCAAGGCTTGTACACACATACCCACTCACACATATACTTATATGTACACATTTGTAGTGTAAGCACAAATATAGTTAACAAGGTAGGAAAGTTACCCTCCCGTGATTTCTTTCATAAGCTCGGACAGGGAGGGCACGCCAGGGACGGCGCTTCCTCTGGCATTGATTGTGCAATCGCGATCAACTAGGATGCTAACGCCTGCGCAAAAGCACATGGATATCGATGGCTGAATGTACTGTGCCAACAAACCCACTGATATCATTTTGAAATGTCACAATGCCTGAATGAACTAAAACAGTGAGTGACCGGCTTGCTTGGCGACGCAGTCGTTTTTGTGTACTCTGCCGTCGCAGCCACAGACTGGAGCATAGGTGGACGGGCAAATAGCTGGCACGAGGAGGCAACGACCTAAATACACATACATCATTTATATAGTTCATGCATACACATGTATGTATAATACAATTCCTATCTTTAAAATAAATTTAACCTTTTATCGACAGGTCGCAGCCCATGGGTCGGGAGCAGTACTCGTTAGAGAGGCAATTACTGGTATCGTCACAGGGCTTTTGGGATTCCGTGGGTGCTCGTGTTACCTGATAATAATAATAATAATAATTCTAGAGAGAGAGAGGAGGAGGAGGGGGGGGGGGGGGGCGGCCAAAGTCTAGAAAATACGTTTTTTTTTTGTTTTTTTTGTTTTTTTTTTGTTTTTTTTTGTTTTTTTTTGTTTTGTTTTTTTTGTAGTCTAAAATATGAATGAGAAAATTGGATTTAGCAATTAAATGAACATGAATCAACGAACGAATGAAGAATGCATGTGGCAACATGAATGCAGCATGAGGGGTCACAGAGCACTTGTCCTTAAGCGAAACGGGAGGTAAGATAAGACCTGCGTGGAGGATGACGATCCAGTCAGCTCGGACATGAAGTCGGCCAAAGAAGGATATCCAGAAGGTGTGCCTACACAAGACAAACCACCATAAGGAGTACAACAGCGGGAAACAAAAGATAAATTTCAAATATAAGTAAATAGCAGAACCGTCGATGACCATGCCCCACACTACGACATCGACGTACTTTATATTAAATTTCACACATACACACACATACATATACTCATCTACTAAAATACAACCACTATTACTACTACTACCACTACTACTACTGCTACTATTCTGATCACTACCACCATTCTGATCACTACCACCAAGGTTTGCTTCTAAGGTCCAACACCATCGCCATCGCAACACTGATTGCCCACTGTGTCATTATTATGTGATTGCTTAACACCCTCGAACGTTGCAAATATGATGACGAAGTCGATACATCGTCGTGTCCAATATCTTGATTCGACCGCTCGCTTGCGAAAATAATGATCTTCACAATTGTAACGACCAACAAAATCTAATTCAACTGTGGGTATTTTATATTGCTTGTGTGTGTCGTGTTTTGTTTAAATCAAAATTGAGAGTGCTCAAGAGGACGACAGCTATGAACTTGCCATTGCAAAAAACAAAACAAAACAAAACAAACACACACACACACACAGACACACACACACACACACAAAAAACTATCCAGATGTGCACACACAGACAAGCAAGATAGCAGGCCTACAGGCCTTGACCTATCGCTTGCGGAGGCTTAGTCATCGCAGGAGAAGAGAATGTGCCTGATTTTCACAGCAATATCATATTGTGTACCCGAGTATAACGTGATGCCATGTACCATGCGGTGCAAACTTTGGCAATGTTACGTGCACGTATACACGATATGCATAAAATGATGTCTTATATGATCGAAAATAAAATCGCAAAAAGGGACTCCCCTGCGGCTCTGACCTGTAAGTTCGTTCATGAGATCTGCCAGAGAAGGCAGCCCTGTGCACAGAATCACAAAGGCGAGGCATACGCAAACACATTCAATCTATAAAGCCGTCTATTTATGTCCTGTGGTTGGCGCAGCTTACCGGTGTTTACAGGCGTGCTCCGAGCGTTGGGGGAAAGGGGTGGCGGCGTGGGACACTCTTGCTCCATTAATAGCTGTATTCCTTGTTTTTGTGCCTCACATGAGTTGCTGCATGCATGCAAAGGTGAACTTGATTCGTGCTATGTAAAAACGATTACATATCTTGCGAACATCGAACATGAGCGTACAGCATACGGACATAAATACAGTTCCTATGAAATGGAAACATTCCAATGATAATAATAATAATAATAATAATAATAATAATATGTATGTATCGTCTGCCAATTGCTGAGCCAAAAGGCCATGTGCATCCAGTCCTCCATTCCATAAGGAAAGTCTCCACACCAATCGGTGGAATAAAGGAAGTGACGGCATAGAAGATTACTCTAGGAGCTTTATACCAATCAGCCCATGGAAAGGGACCGATGGCCTATGTACTCCCTAAATAATAATAATAATAATAATAATAATAATAATAATAATAGTGCTTCTCTGTCAATGGCTGATGCATTTCTGCACATGCGCCTCCATCGTCTCACCCGTGAGGGGAGTACGAAGAATTGACGATAAGCTCTAATGACACCCCCGCAAGGGCAGTTCCAACACTTCCAGACGGGCCGGTATGTTCAATGAAAATACTGGTCCAGAAATAGACCGGTATGTTCAATGAAAATACTGGTGGCACCGACGGGAATCGAACTGGCGACAGGGCCCAGATGGTAGAACTTGACCACTGGGCTATCACGGTGTCCATAATAATAATAATAATAATAATAATAATAATAATAATAATGTATCTCCTGCCAATTGCTGAGCCAAAAGGCCATGTGCATCCAGTCCTCCATTTCATAGGGAAAGTCTCCACACCAATCGGTGGAATAAAGGAAGTGACGGCATAGAACATTACTCTAGGAGCTTTATACCAATCAGCCCATTGAAAAGGACCAATGGCCTGTACTCCCTAATAATAATAATAATAATAATAATAATAATAATAATGTATCTCCTGCCAATTGCTGAGCCAAAAGGCCATGTGCATCCAGTCCTCCATTCCATAAGGAAAGTCTCAACACCAATCGGTGGAATAAAGGAAGTGACGGCATAGAACATTACTCTAGGAGCTTTAAACCAATCAGCCCATGGAAAGGGACCGATGGCCTATGTACTCCCTAAATAATAATAATAATAATAATAATAATAATAATAATAATAATAATGTTTGCAGTAATGTCCTTCCATAACGTTGCAGGTTTTGATTTAGATTATGAACCTGTATGTCAAGCCATCACACCCACACACCGGCTTGTAGTTTTTGAGGCAGGAAGTTGGACGCTTTCGGCAAATGCCTGACATCAACAGCGAGAACGAGAGGGGGGGGGGGGGGGGGAAGGGTCTTCTATACCGGCAAGACTTTTTTTGACATCGCACGATACTTCGTTTTTGGAAGCAATTTGTTTTTGCGATGAGTTGATATAATGTAAAAATTATGTAATGCCTGATACTTTTGCATACTCTATGTATCAACGTGTTGAAAACAGCTTGCATATACACGCATACTTACTTTAATACAGACATCATACTAGATAGATAAACATATAAATTGCATATAGTTACCGGAAGTCGTTCCACACCCGGTGGGCTTTGCACAGTACTCGTCCTGCAGACACCCCTCTTTACCCAAGCACTCCTGCATCAATACACGAACGTCGAACCCAGAATTCAGACTTATATTTTCTTACCACAACAAAGATGAATATATATTTGACAAGCACTCATAACATATGACAAGCAGTCAAAAACATATGTGTGCTCTTCTGGGATTAGCGTGTACGATTGCCGAGGAAGAAGCAGCGCCCGAGGCCGGGCTGCCGATGCCGACCGGGCATTCCCCTGAGTCCCATACAACAAAATAGAGAAATCAGCGATGATACAATAGATTGCGTATCCAGAAAATCGACCGCGTGGCAACGGCTACGCGTGAATGATGCATGCTCGTTACGCACAAAACACAAGTCACCAATCTCTCTCTCTCTCTCCCCTCCAAACACATACAACCGCACACTCACGAACAACCTGCTATCAGGATGTTCTGTCCCATCTTTTCGGCCTCGCATTGGCTGGTGTACGTCTCCATGTTGCAGCTGCAGACAGGCTCGTAGATGGGCAGGCATGACATTGGATTGTTTTTGCATTTTCCAGGCAGACGCAGGTCACAACTGTTGCTGCGGAAACAGAACTTGTTGAGCGGGCAGTCGAAGTTCGTGGTGCAGCTGCTCCGGTCTCCTGCAGCTTGGAACACATTCGAACACGGCAATGAAATTTGAATAAAGAAATAGATTATTGCATGTGGCACGCCAAATCAATCGAGATAAGGGAGATAGAAAGAATTGAAGCTGACTCTGCGGCAGGATGAGCTGCGCAGCGATGTAGAACTTTGTGTCATATACCAGAGCAGAAAAGCGAATCTCCCCGCTTTCCTATCAACACAAGGGGTATAAGAGATAAAATGCGAGGATGGGCGGACCGGGGCGATCCAGGGAGTAGACAAGCTGGTGGCATTAATCACTCTGGCGTGTGTCAAAAACGAAGGAGCGCCATAGCAGCTCGTTCCTGTGAAAGACAACATTAAAGCACCACTATTAGTTTCCAAAATGTTGGCATGCATAATATGTATACGTATTTGGTGAATATCTACATCTAAATTGATACCGAATCTAATTAATATTGCTACTTTGTACGTTTAAATAATATTCGGTCTAGCTCACGTATGGTATGGGCGCAGATCCTCAGCTTTCTTCATTAAAGACTATTGCACAGCAAAAAAGTCGACGGCAATACCTTGGTGGCCGTTTTTACTCTTTTGATTGTCGGACAGGAATCGGCCTTTCCCTATCGGGCCATCTGGGCCTTTCCCGCTGGATTGCATAGTGAACCCTTTGAGCTTCTTGCTGCTGTCGGTGGTCTGCCATGAAACGTATTGTGAATGTTTGTTGCAACTACATGAAGACAGGTGTAAGAGCAAGAAAATAAAAAAGCATAGCTTGTGTATTGTATTATCGCTCTGAGAGACATGGACCACCAAAAAATAAACACCAATAAATAAATATACCGTCATGGGCTTTTCAATGTGAGCATTACAACTATAAGAAGTTCCTTCAAAAGCGAAGGACAAGTTGCTCTTCCAGCTTGCAAGAGATACCCGTATGGTGATAACAAGTTCCTCTCCTGGAAAATAGTCCATGGCTTCGGCCAAGTAGCCGTTAGTCTTTCTCATGGCCGACACAGACCAGCCACCATTGCCCTGCGCAAGTATAAAATTTTGTTCGCTATACACTTAACGTGCGGAGGAAAAAAAAAAAAAAAAAAAAAAAAAAAAAAAAAAAAAAAAAAAAAAAAAAAAAAAAAAAAAAAAAAAAAAAACACGCAAAGACGGACCTGCCCTCGCTCCACCCAAGGCATACCCTTCATTTGTGACAAATCGGAAGTCTCACATGTTGGAGCTCCCGTCGACAGGGACTCAACGGTAGAGAGGAGAGCAAACAGTGCTGCTATTCTCGCTTTCATACTTGCTGGAGGTCTGAAGCGACCTTTCTGCCAGTCCCGCTGAGAGCAAACCCAGCACGCAAAGAGAGAAAATGAGAGAAAGAGAGAGAGAGAGAGAGAGAGAGAGAGAGAGAGAGAGCGGAGCGGGTAATTCGTGTGTGCATTCAGGCTTCTCAGATTCTGTTGTGATGTGCAATTTTAACAGCATGAGCCACTTCTTCAGAACACTGACCTAGGCGAGATTGGGCAGAAGGCTGAGAAAGGACGAGAGATGTAATAAGTCGCCACTTGAGCAAGCAAATTGCAGTTCCTGATGAGATAAGTATTAAGCAACACATTTTCTGGTTATCTGGTTGAAAAATAGACAGAAAACTTGCTCATATCTATCACATGATAATCATTTATCTATTATGACTTATCATTATTGTTGTCACTACTACTATTACTACTACTACTACTACTACTACTACTACTACTACTACTACTACTACTTCCACTGATAATATATGTATTTGTTACAAATTATTCCTTATTATTGTCAATACTACTACTATCCCACACCCCTCAATCCCTCCTCCCAACACCTTTCGACAATCAGGAATTCTGATAAAAGATAATAGCAACAGCTATGGTAGCAGCACAGTAGTAGTAGTAGTAGTAGTAGTAGTAGTAGTAGAAGTAGTAGTAGTAGTAGTAGATAGCAACAGCTATGGTAGCAGGACAGTAGTAGTAGTAGTAGTAGTAGCAATAGCAAGAACACGTGGAAAATCTTCCCCACCGCCACCACCTTCGTAAATCGGCTGCTTGCCTGACATCAAGCTCCAGGTCGCTGTCGATGCTGATATTGCTTTTTTCGACATTCAAGCAAACATTTGCGTTAAATCAGTGTCCTGACTCCCAAAGTCCTCAATTTCAGGCAAAGCTCGAAGGACAAAATCGTTTGAGCCAGGTAGGAGTTAAATCTTCTTTGGCAAACGCAAAGCTTTTGGTTCGAGAAAATGAAATATGTCCATTCATGTAAATACTTGCGTTAGCCTCTCTTCTCTTCTTCTCCTCCTTTTTCTCTGTTTTTTTTTTTTTTTTTTTTTGTTCTACTACTACTATCACTACTACTACTACTGCTACTACTACGCCTACATCCTCCTGCCCTCCTATCCTCCTGCCTCCTATCCTCCTGTCTTTCTCCTGTCCTGCTCCATCTTCACATTTGTATTTGAGTACTTATTTGATTCATGGCTTCTTCTTCTTCTTCTTCTTCAGTACTTTCTTCTTCTTCTTCTTCTTCTCCTCCTCCTTTGTTGTTGTTCCTCTTCTTCTTCTTCTTCTTCTTCTTCTTCTTCTTCTTCCTCTTCCTCTTCTCCTTCTTCTGGACCCTAATTGTCACAATGCCGTATCGCCTCTTAAGCCAGGCTAGCAAAGCAAATCAGAGGGAAGAAGTGCCTGTAAGATGCTTCTCATCATGCATATCTCCATGCTATGGATTCGTGTTTGATGACCACATATTTATCTTGTTTGAGTGTCTTCCAAGAAGAAGAAGAAGGAGGAGAAAGAGGAGGAGGAGGAGGAGGAGAAAGGAGGAGAAGAAAGGAGAAGGAGGAAGAGAAGAAGTGGAGGAGCAGGAGGAGGAGGAGGAGGAGGAGAGTAAGGAGGAGGAGAGTAAGGAGGAGAGGAACACGAGAGAAAGTGAATTCGGTTCAATCCATTTCTTGTTATTTCGAACGTTTTGTCGTAAACATTCTCGGTTCAGGTGGTTGCTAAATACTTCTAGGAGATATGCAAGCTCTGCAACAAGCGCATTCGTTTTACCTCGAGTCCTGTCAGTAGTACTGATGTCTACTAACCATAAAACTTTGTGTTTTCAAGCCTTTCAAATTTTGTTCCAAACGGACTCTTTCGGGGTCCGAGCGCAGAAATTGGCATTTGATTATGTCAAGACAAAGCGTCATTTCACAAATTGCCACAGTTGTCGCCAAATTTTTCGGCACGATCGCGAGTTGAAACTCTAGAAACTAGTAAAATACGAGAATATGACAGGGATCGCCGGCGCCCGTCTACTTATAGCTACTAGAGCTAGTATAGAAATAGCATTAGAATGAACAGTCAAGGGGATTGCCCGTCCCACAGCGTTTTTATTTTTACCACTACAGACTGGGGAAAATTTCAAAAACATATGTTTTTTTTCTTTTTCTTTTTCAATAGAAAAACAGGACTACCTGATTTTTCCCAAGTGGAATTCCTATCGAAAAAACTTACGTTTCCTCAAAAAAATACTTTAATCTACCAACGTACTGCTTCATTTACCTCCCCGGAGTAGTAAAATATTGTTTTTGTAAGTAATTACAACATGCCTATGTTCACACGAAGGAAATATGACATATTTTGCTACTTACAACTCGTGCTGGAAAAAAAACAACTTGCATTATATTGTGTTCTGCTGGGAGGAAGAAGAAGCACCAGACTGAATGTCCTCAGAGAACCGAAGGTGCCATATGGACGCCCGGGCGCCACGTGCAGCTCTGCGCTCAGGATGCGTCAAAGACTGCTGCACTGACGCGGATGCAACCGTAGATGCTGATTCTGAAAATGAGGACACATCACTGTCAGAACTGTCGGAAGTGTCTCCTGCTTCGCTCTGCGCCATGCAGTCAGTGTCCTCGCCGTCAGAAGCAGGTGCCTCACCTCGGCTGCGTCTTCGGCGAGGGCGATGCAAAATGCTGTTCTGGGATGAACGTGCCTTGCCATCCTGCTGTTGATCCCAGAAGACATGGTGGACGATGTACTACTGATACTAATCACACCTGACTCCATACGGGCCAAATAAACACTTTCGTCTGGATCGTCAACGATTCCGTGTTCAATTGCGGCACGAACAGTCACGAGCCAGTCCAGAACAGTGAGTCGACTACACCGATCCACGTTATGGGCAAACTTCTGCAATAGATCATCCATGACCTCGACCTTGAGATCGAATGCAACAAGCCTTTGCTTCATGTCTTCTTTCGAATCCCAGTCAAGGGATGCCCCTGCTGGGTATATTCTCGCACGATCATGAACAATGTACTCGATCAGATCCGACAAGAAGTTATAAGCAATCTTGACTTCCTCACTGCGAGTGTAGATCTTTTGGCTTTGGGATTCAGAAGGAGGCATCATTGCATCGACTGTGAGTTACCAGCAACAGGGTCTGCTCGACTTGCTCGATATCGAATCGCATGGGGTCTGTGAGGGAGTGCCTCGCTTACGGTGCTGAGGTTTGCTTCGCAACACTCTTCAGAAAAGATCCGAGGGTCGTGACAAAAAGCCTTCCACGCCGGATGCTGTGGCGCCTCCAGTAGTTGAGGGTCAGAAAGTGCAGGCACAAAACGTGCGATTACTCTTTAGCTCTGAAGTGGAGAAGTACATGGAGGGCGCGATGCAAGTAACCAAAAATCTGATCAGACGGCGGTCTGGGCCTTGTAAACAGCCCTGAATGTGACGTCGTAGGCGACGCCATGGACTTGCTTCGGGTGGGGAAGGTTCCACGAGCGCAGTCGGTCGAGCATCACGTTGAGGGGCAGGTGTTCCTCCACTTCCTCCACAATGGGGGCGGCTGGGCCGAATTTGGAGCAGATGCTATCAAAAATCTGCAAACACAAGCAAAAAGCATTGGAAATATGCCTAAAATGCAGATGACACATAGTTCCAACAGTAGACAAGCACAACAGTGCATAAACAGCGACAACAGAGACACACAACACATAGCAAAAGTAAAAAACAGAACATTTCAGAAAAAAAATACAGTCAAAACAATCAGATTTGACGGGCATAATGTGTGTAGAATGTGTTGTTTTGTGTTTGTTTCATCAACCCTACCACTAGGTATGTAGCAGGCAACATGTATTGTAATGTGGCATGTGTCGTTTGCTCAAACACACTTTAGCGCAATGAAATAGAAAAAATAACAGCAAGAATAAACTTCCAACCCCTCTCTCATCGACCAGAAACACGAAATGGCTGCAACCTGCATATTTAAACACCCCAACACCCACAGAATTAAAGCAAACAAAAACCAAGCAAAGGAGACAATGAGGGCGCGTAGGGGAGACACGAAAACAAACATGGCAGCACAGAACAAGAATACATGAAGTTCAGAGTGTGCAAGCACAGGCAAGGAATGAAGGGAAGACAGAGTTTTTGAGGCGAATCAGGGGAGCAACACTTGGAAAACAATATGCAAGACAAAAATGCAAGAAAGATCACAAGGAACGCATGGAAAAGGAACAAATACAACATGGTGGAACAAGCAGAAACGTGGCAGTACAAAACACACCCAAACGCACATATGTAAGTTCTCCTATGAGCGAGTGGTCGTTAGCATAATAAACATAGGTTCGTTAAACTTTATCATATTAAAATTGTACATTTCAAAACTATAAGTAAAAACATTTGATTTAATGAAAGAATAATTGAAAAATAGTAAAAACTGACTTCAAACCAATCGATTTCCCGTCGCCCACCGTTTTTTCCCAACTCATTTACACACCCCCCACCGGAAAAACTTGCCACCTTGCCACCTCAAAAAATAGTGCTTGTGATGACCAAAAATCAGAGTCAGTTTTCATATGTTCCCTGTATGCTCTTCAATAAATTTTTATGTAATATCTTTCTATGTATGCTTATAATTAAATATACAAAGGTTTTTACAAAAAGGTAACCTTAAGCCTGCAAAGAAACCTGCCAAAATCAGCAAAAATAGTGCATAAGGCCCTCGCTCAGAATTTTTTTGATTTAAATACAAGGCAGGCACAAGTACAGAAAGTGAAGGAAATCAAAGAGACTATTTAACAAAAGCATTTTGTACAGAAAGTGCAGAAAAAATTGAAAATCTCTAAAGATTTCACCCATGATTTTTTCAGCATGTCTGCAGCCCAGAACAGATCACCAACAGCAGGGTTACAAAGAAAGGAGCAGTAGTTGAACATATGCAAAACAAAGACCATGTGATTGTGAATAGATTCAGCACATTACATTCACAGAAAAACACACACAACACATATAGGAGTGATACAAGACAGGTGCAAAAAAGGGCTTCAGGGAAGAAAGAACAACACATGCTATAGTTAAGTTTACAACGCACCGTTTTGCAGACAGCATGGGCACAACGTTTGGAAAGACTGTGCAATGCCACGGGACGTGAAAGTATGCATGAGAAACACTCACAAAAAAAACACAAAACCCTCTCTAGCCATGACTTTTACCAATCTCTACCACGCAAAAACCGTCAAATAAAAAAATTTAGTGCGGCCTTCACTTCAAAAGCTACGTATGTCGATAGGCCTGTCTGTTCAAATATTTTTTGGAAATTTTTCTGGTTTCATCTCCGGGAATCGGCATGGTCTTGTCAAATATTGCCACAGACATTCACGGGCCGGCGCCACCAAAATCATGTCGGAGGTCAAGTACTTCAAAGCATGTAAATGTTCAAACCACATCGTTTCAAGCAAAAGCAAGCATGACACAAGTGTTTGTTTTAGAAAAAAGTGGTAACTAACTATTTTTCACCCTTATTTTCGACCGCAATTTTCACTTCTCAGGACATAGCAAGTATGGTGTTTTTAACTGAAAAATGCTGTTTGCATAATGCACTCTGCACTCATTTTTACACACAAGTGCACAAATGAATTCACATGTTATGTTGAGTAATCCTGCCTAAGGGTTTTTGCAGAGAAGTACGGTACAAAAAAAAAACTAGGAAAACATAGGTCGAAAATTAGTTTGTCAAAATTCAGAACATACTCTGGAACACAGGACCTTTAATACACTAAAAAACTAAACAGTCTGCTACCTATTCCCAATAAAAACATTGAATTTTGTGCAAACAGCACCTCAAATCTTGAATATTGAATAAGTTTACCTGCTTTGAAGTTGATGTGCGCTCTAACGACTAGGAGAACTTACATATGGCAGTTTAACAGATAAAACAAAAAGAATTGTAGGAAAGTGAGTGTAGGTATGTCACACAGTGGCAAGCAAGTAGGTTCAAGAATTTTGGAATTTGGTAAAGTGGAAAATGCAAAAACAGGAAGCAAAAAGCATGAACACAGCACGTTGTTGAGAGGGAATCCGAAAAAAAGCAGGACAGCAGAAATGCATTGGAAAAAGCCACTGTGTGGTAGGCTTGAACCTGAAAAGTATGGTGGATTCCATGCAAACTTTAAATTGAGATGTCGGCCGGCCCGTACATTACATAGTGGCATCAAGTGTTGTCCGGCTTGTCGTTACTTGACTCTTATGCTTGGTCTGCCCCTCTACAGTTGAAGTACGACTAAGTGTCAGAGTAGCTGTTCCGGTTACATCTGGAGCCACTAACAAAAATTGAACGGGGTTTTGCTTTTGCTTTTCGTGAGGTTCACGAAAAGCTCAAGTTCTCACGTTTTTCTTGCCTTGTTTTTCTTGAGGTTTTGACACCTCGGAATTTCCGACAGAAAAGGGTGTTGACCTTTTTCAGGTTTTGCTTTAGACAGTTGAGCTCTCCTTAGGGGGAGAGGGATAGAAACAGATTGTGTGTGAGGTGTAGGAGCACGCACATTTGTTTTGTATTCGGTTGGAGGAAACAGGTGTCACCAGCATAACTCATAAGCTGTGTGTGGAGCAGTTGTGTGTGTGTGCTGTGTGTGTCATTTGTTGCTTTCTCACATCTCTCTTCTCTTTCTCATTTCGATATGTTACCACGTGAGAATAGGAGGAGGATGTTGACAGCAAGCAGCCCTTATTCTACACCAGCGTATACTAGGGGGGGTGGGTCTTTGGTACCTTCCTCTCTTGGTACACGTTTTATGGGGGCAGGAGCCCTCACAGCGTCGAGTTCGTCGACAACAGGGGGAACACCTCCCTCTTTGCACTTCATCTCTGCTCGTCTGGAAGACGATTTGAAGACGATGTGGCAGTTTCGTCTCACAGGTGATAGTTGGGCGGACCAGTTACCGTCCACAAAGGCATTGCAGACGGTCAGACAATGCATTAATGCTATCTCACCTGGTTCGACGAGGAACGTGTGGGACACACTTGCGATCGGACGCACCACAGTGGCCAGTGTTATGGTGGCAGCAGAGATGGTGGTTCAGATTGCAGAAGCTGTGGGCATGGGGACCCACTACTGGACGCCTGAGAGGCTGGATGCGTCCAGATTGATGGCATCAACGGAGGGAATGGTCGATCTCAATATAGCGAGGTTGGGACAAGTCCAAGCTGAAGCCTGGGGCACCACTGCCATGGCTGGAGACCTTTCTCGTGACTTTGTCAAACGTCACGGACAGCCTGTGTACGACTTGGTTGGCTGTTGGCCGTCTTGGGATGTCTTGGATCAAGGGCATCCAAGATGGACTGAAGTGCAAAAGTTTGCTCAGTTTCACAGTCAGGTTTGGGCCAGTGTCACCCACTGTGCACGCAATGGGCAACTTTATTTTTCGGCCCAAGAGTGGTGTTGGGGCTAAATTGCTCTCAATAGACGACGTGTTCACGCCCATTTTCGACGCAATGGATGGCTTCTGGGACAAGGCAGTCTCAGGGACAAAGCCCACTTGGGCTACAGCGGGATCGTCTGAAAATCTCGTCACGTTGGAACGATTGCTGGTAGTGGATGCCATCGTTTATATGGCCAAAGCTTTTTATCATTTTGCTGTGGCTTGGGATGGCCAGGCAGAACGACGAAAGCTTGCGGTTTCGTCATGGAACCGTAAGATGGAAAAGAACGACGAGGAACGACGTCGTACTATTGAGCGTCACCAGAAGGATGTGGACCGCCTTCTGGGTGACCAGAAGGCTTTTGCTCTGGACAATCAGAAGGTTGCAATTCCTAGGCATATCTCTGAGCCTCGTATGTGGCTGACAGAGGTACGTCGGGTCTGTCGTTCAGCTAACATTTATACGCCTGAGGATGTGGCCATAGTGGCTGATAGGTTCTTTCGTTGTCAGTCATCGGTGGACAACGAATGGCTTATGCAAAGCGAGGTGTGGGCAGCTTTTTGGGGAAAGCTGCAGTCTACTCGGTTCGACGCCATGTGTGTCGATAGTATTGGTCTGATGCTCGCAGAGAAGATGGGCTACCATGTTTTTGCCTCTAAGTCACAGGAGGTCAGTCAGCTGCAGGCGGAGGTCAAGTGGATGGTGAATAAGAAGCCTGTACTCCGCTACATGTTCCAGAGGATAATGGACATGGTGATTATGCTCACACCTGCAGAAGCCTTCAAATTGACGGCTGTGGCATTGTTCGATCTGAACAATCAAGTCTTTATTAAGATGGCGAAAGAGATTCAGACGGACACAGAGGTATGGGAATACCTCCTCAAGGGTACTGGACAGTCTACCCCTGAGGCCAGTCCGGAGATATGGAACGTGGATGAAGACGTGTTGGGGAAAGTCATGCGTCGAGTCCAGAAAACCATCATCGATGAGTGGAAGTGGTCGGGTCCGAGGTCAGGGACTCCCACTCAAGGTAATCAGAACCAGGGGGAAGGGGATGGTGCGGGACCATTCGAGCCCGGGGATGAAGTTTATTGGGGCCAGGGGTACTCGCGCAGGGGACCTCAGTTCTATGGTCAGAGACCCCAAGGGGGGCCGGGGCAAGGTCGTCAACGGTTCCAGAGGTCATACTACAACCCCAGGGTGCATAGGCCGTGGTGCATGAAGAAGGCGGGAGCCTTGTGGCTCAAATCGGGAGCCATGTGCAAGAGCAATTGCCAGAATTTTCATCCTGAAGGCTGGGATGACTCGGTGCAGAAGGAAGTCTTGAGGAAGGTACGCTACGACTATCCAGTGGGTCCCTTCCATGGCTTGTTGAATATGAATAAGTATTCGCAGGAGCTCAAGAACCTTCAGGATCGTGATCGGAAGGCATACGATCAGAAGGGATGGACGGATCCTGGTGAGGCACCTTATTTGAAGGGTGAATGGGAAAAGTTCAGGGTATGGAACCCTCTCACTTCAGATGGCGGCGACGCACCGGCGTCTATGGGAAGAGATATCCCGGGCAGGCACGGGAATGAATCCGTGGACCCCTCATGGAATTTACGGGGGTCATCGGATGCGTCCTCAGCAAGGTCGGCTGCTAGTTCTTCGTCGAGCTCATCGTCTAGTTCGAGCGATCGGTCGGATCGAGGGCACCCTGACAACCGACGTAGTCGTTCAAGGTCAAGAGATCGTCGTAGTGATCGTGAGGTCACTCATGTATCGGGCGGTCGTCATTACGACGAGAGGGATGAAGCCCGAGATCGACGAGGATACGATCGAGGAGGGCATGTTCGTGGCGGATACGACCGAGGACGACGCGATTCACGGAATCGAGATAGGTCACCGGAGCGGAGCCGAGATCGATCTCCACCGCGACGTCGGGGAGGGCGTTCAGATTCACGGGAACGTCCCAACTCAAATCGGAGCCCGCAGTGGGGCGGCAATCAGGGTAGTTCCCTTTTTCCTAATGCAAATGTGTATGGGGGGGGGGGTGCGGGAACTTTTCCCTCATCGCATATGCAGCAGGCGGGAGCAGGTGCTTACTATGCGGGTCCAGCTCCGGGGCAGCAGTTACCAGTAGGCTACGGGCAGCCGATGCAGCAGCAGTTCTACCAAGGGCAGCCACAGCAGCAGGTGGTTGCTTATGGGGGACAGTCTTACATCCCTCCAGCACCAATCTTGCCTGCTCCTGGTATGCCGATGGGAGGCGGTCAGGGGACCGTCGGAGGGCAGATGCCTCCGCAGCAACAAGTCCAGGGTATGGCGTTTGGTATAACGCTAGTGGACATGTTGGTGAATGTGCAGGGCAAAGCATTAATGCAAGTGCGGGGCCAGGGATCCCAGGAGGCAATCCCAGCGCCTGACTCGGAGGTCGGGAGGGAGAATAAGTCGGGTGAGTTGCCTGTCGGCCACGAAGGCGACATGGTTACTCATGACCTGCGATTTGATGATAGGACACGCGTGGTAACGCGGGGAGTCCAGGAAGCTACGGACGCGGTGGCCTTGGAAGGCCAGGATGGACAGAATGAGCAGGTTGAGGACCTTGATAGTCACAGGGACACTCTATGTCCGGTGATGAATAAAGGCACGGACCTTAATGTGGAGTTAGCGTCGGAGGCGCTTGATAGTAAATATTTTGGTGGTTATGAAGCACTTTCAGCGGACGGGTGTGGCCCGGGAAAAGCTGAATTGCCTTTATTATTCACTAAAATTTTTATTGAGGATGTACAGCAGGAATGCATTGTGGGCAATGATACAATGGCATCTCTGAATGTACTCGGGAAGGAATTTATTGAACTATGGAGCAGGGAACCATGGTTTAGACACGGGTTTCGGCCGTGTCGGTTGAGGATCAAGGGAGTGGGAGGCATGACCGGGGTCTCAGGGTCAGTCATGCTTACGTTCCTTTTGAAAGACGGGAAGTCTTTCTCTCATCGGTTTTGGGTCGTCCCAGCCTTTGCTGGTGGTCTCCTGTTGGGGCTGCGGAACCTCAGACGAATGCACGCTCGGATTTATACGGATCTGAACGTGGTGCAGTACGGTGGATCCGAGGTGGCTCCGCGGTACGAGGTAGTACCGTATGAACCTTTACGGCGGGAAGGCCAATGTGCGGTAGCGCACGATTTGGATGTGAGTGTCTCACCAGTCATGCGCGCTGACTGGGGGTGGACAAAGGTGGTGTCCGAAGGCACGGAGCCTTCGGTCACACCCCACATTCAGGAGCCTGTAACAGCCTCGTTCTTCCATGTATGCACAGTAGAGTCGGGGGACTCTGGGGAAGCAAGTGTGGTTGCTGACAATTCTGACGACAAGATACAGGAGACGGAATATGTCATGACCACAACCTTTGGCTGGGCCTACAGGGACCCACGCGACGTGAGGGTCGTGAACGTGGACTGTAGGGATTCCGCAAAGGATGAGGCGGTAGTGGCCGCGATAGACGCGAGGTTGGAACACCTCTACGCAGCAAAAGCGGAATTGTTGCGGGGTACGATTGCGGGCATGGAGGATGCCGGTGATCAGCATGTCTATATAGATGTGCATTCGACCACGACGTCTCATGTGGTTTGGAATGTTACCCAACATAAGCTGCCGGTCAAGCAGCCTAAGCCGATCGTAGAAGCCTTCTTGAAGAGTCACTGGGATGATAATTTGTTTTTCCCTAAGGGAGTCAAGGCCATTAAGGAGGTCTTGAAAAACAGGCTATCGGTGGATGATTTCACTATAGTCATCCCAGTGGGAACTCGGACGGAAATGTGGTGGCAGGATATAGAGGATCATCTTATTGATGACCCGGTCCCGATCCCACATAGAGGCCATAAGCTGGTCTTGGCTTTACGATTGGGGACGAAGGAGAAGGCGTTGGCTTATGGGGCCAAGTTAATGCAACGGGAGATGGCGGATGTGAGAAAGCAAGCCTTCTCTTGGATATCGGGTATATATCACCGCACGCATGCAATGCAATATGCCATTATCATAGATCATGTGGCACAGCTTGCCCAGTGGAGAGGCAAGGAGGAAACTAGGTACCATGGGACGATGGGACGTGAGGATGAGCGGCCTATTCCGATGGAGGATGTGGCGCAGTTATCACGTAAGGCCTCTCATAAGGAGATTGAGGAGGCTAGGATAGCCGCGGAAAAGGCTATTGCGGAGAAATATAGTACTTGGGAAGGTACTATGAAGGAGCGAGATGCCCTCAAGGGTATCTTGGAGAATAATATGGAGGTATTTGGGCCTCTTGAGGCGGGCTCTGTTCGGGGTTACGAGGCTAACTTTGGACGGAAGCTGGGTGAAGACGTGGTGGGTCACAGGAGACCGTCACGTATGAGCTATCACGAGGATCGGATGGCTCGGGAAATCACTCAGGAGCTTTTGGAGAAGGACATCATTGAGGCACGCTTATCGGAGGTGTCTTCACCTGTGCGTATGGCGCCCAAGCCGGATGGTTCCTTACGTATGTGTATCAATTACTATAGGATCAATAAGATTCTGAAGCAGATCGAGACACCGGTACCGGATCTCAGGAAGGGGATCAACCGGCTCAAGCATGCGAAGGTGTATACTACGCTTGATCTTAAGAGCGGGTTTTGGCAAATCCCTCTTAATGAGTCATGTCGGTATCTCACAGCGTTTATGGTCGGAATGACTACATACGTGTGGAAGGTATTACCGATGGGTCTTAAGTGCTCTCCGGGTCTATTTCAGCATGCTATGACTAAGATGCTGGGGAAGGAGTACGACGATGAGGCGACGGTGGTTCGTCTTGGGTCGACGGAGGATTATGCTTTCTGTTACATAGATGATATTATCATTTATTCAGAGAGTATGGAGAAACACGTGGAACACGTGCAGGACGTCTTGCGACGTATAAGCGCGTTTGGATTGCGCTTGAATGCACAGAAATGTGACTTCGCACAAAGAAAGATACAGTACCTGGGATATGAGATCTCAGAGGGTCGGTGTGCGATTGCATATGAAAAGAGGAACTATGTAGCGTCTATGCCGATGCCAAAGACTCGGACGGACTTACATTCCTTTATATCGCTGGCTCAGTATTATGGTGAATTCATTCCGGGGTTTGCGGAAAGAGTAGCGGTGGTCAGGAAATTCCTGAAGCAAGGGGTCGGGGACGACCCATGGCCGGAGGAAGTCACGAGAGTGATAGCGGAGGTCAAGGATGAGATCGCTAAAGACCCAAGGCAGGGAGGTCGAGTTCTTATGTTACCTGACTGGAAGGAACAGTTCGTGCTCGACACTGACGCGTCTTCGTACGCGGTAGGAGCGGTGCTTCAACAGATGGACAAGTCCATTGGGCAGTTGCGGCCCGTTATGTTCATCAGCCGGCAGCTGATACCGGCGGAAAAGGAATACTGCACAAGGCAGCGGGAAGCACTGAGCTATAGTGTGGGCTTTCCAGAGGTTGCGGGAATACCTGTGGGGTACTCCTAACATTTTGGTTAGAACGGACCATCATAACCTGCTATGGCTCATGTCTGGAGATCATACAGGTAGGTTGGCCAGGTGGCAGTTGGAATTGGCGGAGTATGACTTCACCATTCATTACATCAAGGGCAAAAGGAATGTTGTCCCTGATTTTTGTTCTCGGTATGAGGACAAGAGTGGACAGAAGGATAAGGCCGTTGATGATTTACAGCGACGTAATACGGTCAAGGAGGTGCGAATGGCACAGTTTGAATTTCGAACGCCGGGGGCGGTGTTCGCAATCATGGGTCATGATGTGGATCTACATGATTGGGAGGAACAGGGAGCGGAAGACACCAAGTTGCCGTCGGGGCTTTGGTATCATCCGTTCACGCATAATAACAATCAACGTGACACGCGCAGCCAGGAAGTGTCTGCGTTGGAAGCAGTCGAGGTAGCGGCACAAGACAAATGTGCATGCTGTTACTCGCCGATCGCGAGAGAGGCGTGTGAGGATATCCTATGGGCGGAAGCAAGGACCGCGGATAAGAAAGAGGGGGAGGATGTTATGGAAGGAAGGCAGGGTGCCTTTAACGCGGTCTTGTTACCGAAGGGCCCGATGTGCCTTAACTTGGAGGATGAAGAAAAAGTTAAGGAGGAACATCTTTTTCAGTTACCGGAGGCACATCCGGAAAAGGTTCGATTCCAGTTGGAAACTGACACGGCAGTCAGACTGGCGTCGGTGGGAACTTTTCGGACTTTCACAAAGGAAAGTACGGAGTATAAGGAGTTGAGAGAACATCTGCTCAATCCACAGGCAAGGCCCGAGGACATTGACATAAGGAAACTCAAGCGGTGCTTGGTACTAAAGGATGGACTCCTTTGGTATATGGGAAAAGATGGCGTATATACCAATGAGGAGGATCGATGGTTGTTATGGGTTCCGCAGGAACTCAGAACGTCTTTGTTAATTGCGGCGCATCATTGTCCTATGCAGAGCCACCCGGGGGTGGAAAGGATGACGTGGTCGTTAAGGAGACGTTTTTGGTGGAATAACCTGGGAGAACGGGTTAAGGTTTTTGTGAAGGGTTGTCCTCATTGTCAGATGGCTAAGTTGCCATATAGGCCGAAGATGGGGCTTAAGGGTGAATATGATATCACTCTGGATATTTTCGATACCTTGCATATCGATCATGTGGGTCCTTTTCCAGAGGCGGGAACGGAAAAATTCAAATATCTCTTAACGGTTATTGATCGAACTTCCAATTATGTCATTACTGTCCCTGTTACGGATGTGACAGCGGAAGTGACAGCGGCGGCGCTGATTGATCAGGTATTCGGCCGTATTGGGATACCGAGAAGGATTATTTCGGATAGAGGAACGAGTTTCGCGAATGAGGTTTCGCAAAGGATTGCCAAGTTCTTTGGGTTCGATTGGCAGTATGTGACTGCTTTTAACCCAATGGCGAATGGTAAGATTGAACGCGTTCACAGGACGTTGAAGGCAGCGTTGAAGACTTATTGTAAGAACAGCCAGCTTCACTGGGTATATGTGGTACCTATGTTCACGTTTGCTGTCAACAATTTAGCTTCGGCGTCGTTAGGCGGACACGCGCGGGGTGTCAGTCCGCATCAGGTGGTCTATGGACGGGCGTTAAACACGCCGACGGAACTTTTGTTTCCGCCTGATAAGTGGGAACCGTGTGAACTGTTAGGAGTTCGCTTACGAGCGATCGCGGAAGCACGGAGTGCGATTGAGAAGTGTCGGGAGACGCTGAGAGAGGTTCAGCGGGAACAGGAAATGGGCAAGTACTCTCATATGGAGTACAAGGAAGGTGATACAGTGTTGCTGTATGTACCGACGGTACCGAAAGGGGTATCGATTAAGTTTTACAATAAGTGGCATGGGCCATTTAAGATAGTACGTCAGACGGGTGCGTACAATTACAAGATTGCACCTACGGGGGCACGTGGAAGGGAACAGATTGTTCATGTTCGTCGGTTGGCGAAGTTCAGTCCTTATTTGCTGGAGGACGAGAATGAGGAACAAGCGCTGAGGCGTATTGCACCAGCGTTTAGACAGCCGCCAGCATTGCTTACGCGCAAGGAGCGTGAGGGGGCGTTGCGAAAGCAACAGAAGGAAGAAAAGGCTGAGGCCAGGAATGCTGGACAACAGGATCGTTCGGCTTCGGACGTCAAGGTAGACGTCAAAGATGCGAGGGAAATTCCGAAATCATCGGACATGTCGGATCGGAAAGGCACGGTATGGAAGAAACCGTGGATAGCCGGTAAGGAAGTGGCTAAGATCGACTGGCAGGTTGATAAGTTCTATCTATGTCGACCGCACGAGGATACGGTCATGGATAAGGACTTTGATTATTTCTTTTTAATGCAGATTACGTATGTACAGCCTAGAACGCGCGTACGGGCTGCGTTGGGACTTGCTCCGACAATGCACTTTTGGAGGAGCAAGAGTGTTATTGATATGACGCGGGAAAGAATCTTTGCGCCAGTATTTCGAGACGGCAAAGATTTGGAGCAGTGGGATGCGTCCATCGAGAAGGACGATGAGGATTTTACACCATGGACGGTGCAAATGATGCCAAGGGTGGTGTTGGATATGCCGTTCGAGTTAACAGAGGAAAGGAGGATTCCGCTTCGTATTTGGGACGAAGTCCAAAGTGCGGGCATATCATTTTTGTTGATAGGTGCACCAAGATGTGAGAAAGAAGTGGCGGCGAAGAAGAGAAGGGCTAAAGAGACGCAGTCGGAAGCAGTAGAGCACAGGGGTCGAGGACGACCTCGGAAACAAGTCAAAACGTGAAGCTACGAAGTCTGATGTCGCTTACGGATCATTGGCTACTTTGATTTTTCTACGGGAAAGGGGAGATCAAAACGGGGCATTTCTTTTAATGCCTGAGGTGAAAGAGCTAGGCTCGGGGGCACGAGTTCTCATGGGAGACTCGCACTGGACGTGGACCAATTATTTTTACTTATTCGACAGCCGGGATGCTTCATGTCATGTATCGGTCGGTCGAGGGCGCCTTCGAATGAGGAGTCAGTCTTTGGCGTGGGGGTCGACCGCTTACATCGGCTTCCCCCAAGGGGGCAAAGGGATTGTCGGCCGGCCCGTACATTACATAGTGGCATCAAGTGTTGTCCGGCTTGTCGTTACTTGACTCTTATGCTTGGTCTGCCCCTCTACAGTTGAAGTACGACTAAGTGTCAGAGTAGCTGTTCCGGTTACAGAGATTTTGTAAAAACTACTAAACATTTCTTGACACCGATTACAGATTCTGAATCCGGTGATCTGAAGAATTTATTTACTTAGTATTAAATTTAATATATTTTTTATTATTTTTTTAACGGCGGATTGACTAAAGACCTATGGTGGGTTTTAAAAAACATATGCAACTGTACACTTTTTCCTGATGACAGGTGCACCTACTGAGTTTTTCCAGCCTGTTTTTCAGTAGAAGTTATTTGTCAGGACCTGATGTAATTTTATTCCTCGTCTGCCACTCAGGCTTGCCGTTTTCCTTTTCGGCTTCACTCGGCCGGAGCTAATATAACGAGACATCATTCTCATTTTTGAGTACTGTGCTTAGTTGTATAATACAGACTTTTCTACTAGCTATCGTGAAGTTGCGGGCATTACAGTCACGGTATTAATCACACCTAATTAACTTCCTAAGGTCGTATAGCCTCGGACTCCTAAGTCATCACTTCGAAACAGAGAGCTAACCACGCACGGTAAATTTTCATTGGCACCGCTAATGCCACCGTAGGCAAGTAATTCACACCTAGTGTCTCTGTCCCAAAACTCTCTCTAAAACTCACTCTTAAACTAACGTAAATACCGGCTAAATTAATCCCATCACCTTGTCAACTTCCTAAGACTATAGCTATCTTTTTTTTCTTTTTTTTTCCCACACTTAACGACTTTTAATATTAATAATAAAGAACGCTTGCTCTTCGTTATCTATTATTAATTAATAATGCCGAAACATGATGATTTCATAACTTAAAGATAATTAAACATCCTTGCAACAAGCAGGAATGTTAACAATCGTACAGAAACCAAAGCTGCCAAGGTGCATATATTTAGTTGGACTCGTCGTCGAGTCTTAGTGCGCGATACAGGGGTCGGAGGAGCGCGTCAACATGTCGTGCGACGCCTTTGCAGCTCCAGCGCGAGAGGATTCAGAAAAAACTTCTAGTCCTTGCCATATCGCTTGTTGTCGCGCCAGCCGCACTTGAGCACACAATGCCAGTTTGTCGCCAACTGATTTTGTACCTATCAAGACAGGCACGACAGACTAGGCTTGTCCTTCTGTTCTCTGTATGTATGTATGTATGTATGTATGTATGTATGTATGCATGCATGTATGCGTGCATGCACGTATGTATGGATGCATGTATGTACGCATGTATGTATGCATGTATTTATGTATGTATGTATGTATGTATGTATGCATGCATGTATGTATGTATGTAAGTATGTATGTATGTATGCATGTATGCATGTATGTATGTATGTATGTGTATGTATGTATGTATGTATGTATGCACATAGGCATGCATGTATGTATGTATGCATATATGTATGTATGTATGCATGTATGTATGTTTGTATGTATGTATGTATGTACGTCTCTCTTTCGTACCGCATCAGCTCCACATTTCGGGCATTTTTTGCTGCCGTCTTCAGCCACCACTATGGGGATCGTGTAGCCAGATGGCCCGTGCTCCCATGGCGCCGTCTTCCAGCCGCCACGGGCCATCGAAGCAGGCTGCCAAGCCGTCAGAAGACCAGCCCACACACCCATGCAATCAATATGCAACAAACAAAAGCGATTCAGCATGTGTTTCCTTCAAAGAAATTAAACATAAATATAAAAGAAAATTAAAAAATGAATAAACCAATTAAAACAAGGAAAGAAAAGAAAAGAAAAGAAAGAAAGAAAGGAAGGAAGGAAGAAAGAAGAAAGAAAGAAAGAAAGAAAGAAAGGAAGGAAGGAAGGAAGAAATAAAGGGAGAGAGAGAGAGAACTGCTACTGCTACTGGTACCACTACTACTACTACTACTACTACTACTACTACTACTACTACTACTACTACTACTACTACTACTACTATTACTACTACTACTATTACTACTACTACTACTCTACGGCGACTACTACTACTACTACTACTACTACTACTACTGCTACTGCTACTGCTGCTGCTGCTGCTGGTGGTGCTGCTACTACTACTACTGTTTCTACCTTCATTACTTCTCCCACTACCTACCACAACCACCACTACTACCACTATTAGCGCTACTGCTCTACTACCAGAAACCTCCTCCTCCTCATCCTCCTCCTCCTCCTCCTCCTCCACCTCTCTTTCTCTCTCTCTCTCTCTCTAGTCGTAGCAGCAATAGTCGTAGCAATAAAAGTGGCAGTAGCAACTGGTCGGAACTAGTAGTAACTAGTACTAGTACCAGTAGCAGTTGCAGTAGTCGTACGGCAATAATCGTAGCAGTAGTAGTGGTAGTAGTAACTAGTAGCAGCTAGTAGCAGCTAGTAGTCGTAGTAGTAGTAGTAGTAGTAGTAGTAGTAGTAGTAGTAGTAGTAGTAGTAGTAGCAGCAGCAGCAGCAGTAGCTGAATAAGAAGTATATACCCTTCCCCCCCTAAGTAGTAGTAGCTGGTGGTGCTGGTGGTAGTAGTAGTAGTAGTAGTAGTAGTAGCAGTAGCAGCAGCAGCAGCAGCAGTAGTAGTAGTAGCAGCAGTAGTAGTAGTAGTAGTAGTAGTAGTAGTAGTAGTAGTAGTAGTAGTAGCAGCAGCACTGACCTAACCCTAACTTCAATTGAGGTAGTAGTAGTAGTAGTAGTAGTAGCAGTAGCTCTTGCTAACAATTTGTATGGATGACCAGAGGTCACAAGTACTTGTACAAGTGACTTAATCAAATCGAAGGCCCAGGCCTAGGTCTAGTAGTAGTAGTAGTAGTAGTAGTAGTAGTAGTAGTAGTAGTAGTAGTAGTAGTAGCAGTATAGTAGTAGTAGTAGTAGCAGTAGTAGTAGTAGTAGTAGTAGTAGTAGTCGTCGTCGTAGTCGTAGTAGTAGTAGTAGTAACAGGAGTAGAAGTAGTAGTAATAGGAGCCAGAACTTTACTTTAACTTCAACAGATTAGTTTTTAATACTTCTAATAACTCCTTTACTTTTAATTTTATTTTACTTTATTTTATTTTATTCTACTTATTTTTACTTTATTTTATTTTAATATTTTAATGTTCTAATATTTTAATATTTTAAATTTTTACTATTTTTAATAATTTGAGAAGCAGGTCACCATCTAATTAAATCAATAGCTCTTGAGCTAACGATTTGTACGGATGACCAGAGGTTAAAAATTAACTTCATTAAATCGAAGGCCTAGGCCTAGTAGTAGTAGTAGTAGTAGTAGTATATACCTAATTTTAATTCTCATGTTTACTCTATACCTCATTATCTTTATCATTATTTTAATAAACCTTTCTTTATTAATAATTTTATTTTTATTAATTATGATTCTTTTTGATAATTATGATTAGCGTCACCATCTAGTTAAATCAATAGCTCTTGAGCAACGCTTTGTATACATGACCAGAGGTTACGATTGACTTTATTGAATCGAAGGCCTAGCCAGTCTCTAGCCTAGTAAGGAGTATTATTATTATTATCATTGTTATTATTATTATTATTATTATTGACCTCGAACAAGGGTATTGGAGGCTTATGTCCGTTGAGGATATGCTATTAGCTGCATCAGTACGCCTCAGATATAGTAAATCTGCCTTGGAGTGTTGACTGTGACATATTTGAGGGAAATCCCGATGAAAAAACCTAGTCACACTTGGCCTCAAGGCGTTAAACTGTGACGCCAACTCATAACCCTTTGGTGGTAGATGCTGGGGAGGAGGGTCGTTGCGCGCGTAAAAAATCTTAAACTCCGCATATGCTGGTTGATAGCCCAGGACCCAGCAGACACCAGATTGTTATGGGTGGGGTTTCGAGGCAGCTCTAGCAACCGCGCTTGGTGTATGCACTTGCACATTCGGTGACGTCTTGCAAGAGGTTGCTGGGACTGCGGAATAACCTCGGCTTAGTGCAGTCTTGCCCTCAGGAGCTCCATCGGTGGCCCCGATCATCAGGCGAGAGACTGACACGGGGGGGTGGAGGACCTCGAACAAGGGTATTGGAGGCTTATGTCCGTTGAGGATATGCCATTAGCTGCATCAGTACGCCTCAGATATAGTATTATTATTATTATTATCATTATTATTATTATTATTTTTCTCATTCTCGTTCTCATTCTCATTCTTATTCTTATTCTTATTCTCATTCTCGTTCTCGTTCTTGTTCTTGTTCTTGTTCTTGTTCTTGTTCTTATTCTTATTCTTATTCTTATTCTTATTATTATTATTATTATTATTATTATTATTATGGACACCGTGATAGCCCAGTGGTCAAGTTCTACCATCTGGGCCCTGTCGCCAGTTCGATTCCCGTCGGTGCCACCAGTATTTTCATTGAACATACCGGTCCGTCTGGAAGTGTTGGAACTGCCCGTGCGGGGGTGTCATTAGAGCCTATCGTCAATTCTTCGTACTCCCCTCACGGGTGAGACGATGGAGGCGCATGTGCAGATTTGCATCAGCCATTGACAGAGAAGCACTATTATCATTATTATTATTATTATTATTTATTATGATTATTATTATGATTATTATTATGATTATTATTATGATTATTAGGGAGTACATAGGCCATCGGTCCTTTCCATGGGCTGATTGGTATAAAGCTCCTAGAGTAATGTTCTATGCCGTCACTTCCTTTATTCCACCGATTGGTGTGGAGACTTTCCTTATGGAATGGAGGACTGGATGCACATGGCCTTTTGGCTCAGCAATTGGCAGGAGATACACTATTATGATTATTATTATTATTATTATTATTATTATTATTATTATTATTATTATTATTATTAGTAGTAGTAGTAGTAGTAGTATCACACATGGGATCCCGCAAGGTAGCACACTCTCAACAACGCTCTTCATTCTATACATCAATGATATTATACTTTCACTAACACACGGGACAGTCTTTGCATACGCAGATGACACCACACTTATAATTGCTGCTAAGAATAAAGAACAACTCCAAGAGCAAGCACAAACTGATACAACGAACCTTGTCGACTATTTCTACAGACATAACCTAGTACCCAACCCCACCAAAACCACCTACACTATCTTCCACAAGCATGAACAGAAGGTGCAGCTCGACTTGACTATCGACGGCAAGAGGCTCCAACAAGAACGAAAGGTAAAAGTATTAGGTACAATCATCCAAAGCAACCTGTCCTTCCGTGAACATATACAATCTATTATATTCCGCCTTCAACCATTCGTCCAAATGTTTCGTTATGTGAACAGCCTACTTCCCACTCACATCCTCCTCCAACTTTACTATGCACATGTATACCCCCTACTTATGTATGGTACCTCTATATGGGGATCTGATGACTACAACACCATTATACATCCACTCATTATCATCCAAAAACGTATAGTCCGTCTGATATGTCTCAAATCATGGAGAACACCTACCAAGCCTCTTTTTGCCAAACTACGCTAACTCAACATACTTAACATGTATAAGTACAGCGTATGCATGGATGCACACTCC
>WBZZ01001381.1:65000-92500 GCA_019918135.1 Paulinella micropora
AGTAATAGTAATAGTAATAGTAATAGTAATAGTAAGTAATAGGCTTCCTCAGACTATAGCATCAGATCCAGATCCTGGACATGTGCCTCCATAATAGTAAGTAATAGTAATAGTAATAGTAATAGTAATAGTAATAGTAATAGTAATAGTAATAGTAATAGTAATAGTAATGCCTTGTGACCCCCCCCCCCCACACCTACACACACATCTATGAAATAATAACTAGTGGCTGTGCCAAACCTGAAACGGTGCTTTTACAACGTGCTTCAGCGTACCCTTCTCAATCCTTCCCTTTCTCCCGAACCCAACCATCCCACTCCTTATCTCCTTTGTTGTGCTTTTATCAGAAAGGAATAAAGTGCAAGAATCAAAACATGGGCATAATTCCAAAATGAAATGAAGAGTCAAAATGATCCGTGTGTTGGCAGGTGCTGCTGCCAGTTTTTGGTGTGCGCGTTGCGGGATGCTGTCCCGTCGCGGCAGGAGCGGGGCACCCGCGGGCAGCATCGGCTCGGACCTGGGCTTCACGGGGCTGGTGGAGGGCGATCACGTGGACAGCAGCCAGCAGCCGCAGCCGCAAGCGCGCAACAAGGCCAGGCGTGCAAGTGCTCAGCTCCAGGACTCACCGGAGGAGCAGGAGAACCGACCACCGCCCAGCAACACAGGCCAAGCCAGCGGCAGCGGCAGCGGCAGCAGAAGGATGTGGAAGATACTGCTGGGAGGAGAGACAGGCAGCTCCAGCAAATCGGACAGCTCCAGCAAGTCGGACCTGAAGGACAGACTCCTAGCAATGCTGCAACAGGTCAGCAACCATCTTGCACCGGTGTTGATAGACATGAGAACACATGACTGCAAACAGGAGGAAGCAGAGATTGAAAAGATACGGCAGCAGGCTGCGGGAGCTTCTGGCGGTTTCTGCGCACTTGGCAACAAGGTGTCATCTTGTTTGCTTGCACACTTACGTGCTATCTTATTTGCTCAAACATCTATCCTCCTCTGCCGTGCCTTTGCTGTGCGCTCTTGTGTTTTGCCTGGTTGGACACCCTTATGTCACTTTCAGTGTGCACATGCACTACAAGCATGACTATTCGGCATGAGTATGCAATCTTCTGAATCGCATCTTCTCATCGAAATCATGGCAGGCTGACCAAGGCACCAGTCCCGCCAGCCCCCCGGCTGATGTGGGACAGTGGCAAGCGGCTGGGGTGGATTGTAGCAGCTACCAGCTCGATCGGACCGTGAGCGACGTGGAAGGCGCGCTGGACGAGTCGCTAGCCTGCAGCGTGCGGCAGAAGCAGCAGACAGAGCCCGCCAGCCAGCCTGTGGACCAGCCTGATACACAGCCTGGCACAGAACACGCAGCCAAAGCCGACGACGCAGCACACAGTGGAGTGGAGCCCGAGTGTACTCCGATCCGACGCAGGGGACTTAGCGCGGTGTTCGTCAGCAGCAGCAGCCATAAGAAGGCGACGCGCACGCGGACGCGCAGCGCCTCCTCGAGCTTCTCCCCCAGCGCTCCCTCTTCCTCCCCTATTGCGTCCTGGTTCGGCACCCCAAAGGCCTGGTGCAGGACCCAGAAGCCCAACCGGACCCAGTCCTTTGTCCAAGCCAGCACGTTCTCGGCCGCTGTCGCGCTGACTGCTCCTGGTGCTTCGCCATCTGCCAAGACGCCGTTTGCCCAGTCGTTCTACTCATCATGCCACCACGGCGCCCCCGCCCTGGAGCCCTTCTCCTCGCTGGCCGAGCCGCCGCCCACCGACACGGCCTTATTCAAGACGCCCGCGTCCACCAGCCGACCGCACCCCGCACTCAACCACCCCTCCTCCGCGGTCCCCGCCCTGACCACCCCCTATAGGCTTGCCTACGTCATCTTGCCTGCATATCCATGCAGCGCTCCAAATTCTGTGTGCTTGATATGACCTCTGCCACGGTGTGCTTAGGCTTGTTTAGTCAATGTCTTTCATCTTTCTGCCTGTCAATGCTTTCTCTGCCTATTACTGCTCTTACTGATATTCAATTTTGATTTTGATTCAACTTACCTTTTCTTGTCCTTGTGTTTTGGCACACTCAACTTCATCTGTCAGTATCTCTCAGGCACTCTTCTTTTTCTCCCTATCTATGTGTCTGGAGGCCATGTTGGGTTCATCTCGCAAGCGCCGGCCCGCCATCGGTTTGATGGGTTCCGGGCCGGCAGGTCGTGCCGTGCTGGCCCCTGCCCAGCACAGCTCGCGCCTGCCCAAGAAGTCCCACAAGATCGCCTCGCTGCTGCTGGGCGGGGGCAGGAGCCCCTCCTGTTCCCTGCAGACCCTGTCTGCGCACAACAACGCGGCCTGCGCATGCCTGTCGCCTTGTTGCCCCTGCTCGCCGCTGGAGCGACCCGTCATCATCCACAGCCCCCCACGCTCTGCCAGCAGGAGCACCCCGCGCTGCGCCAGCAGGGCATTTTCCAGCTGCTGCAAACACATGACGCTGCAGCTACACAAGCCCTTTCCTCAGCTGCCGCTCACCGAGGGACCTGCCCTCCGTCGGCGCTTCACAAACATACCTCCCGAAAGCGACTCCCCTAACTCTGCGTCCTCGACTCATACATCGCCTGTTCCTGCACTGGAGCTGTCGTTTCGAGACTGCGTGCTCTGTAGCGCTGCAGACATGGCAGCCCAAGCCACCGATCAGGTCCAAAATGGAGAGCAAGACATCAAAGCTAGAACAGAGAGTATTTCGCACAGAATACATTTGGGTATCGCCTATCTATCTATCTATCTATCTATCTATCTATCTATCTATCTATCTATCTATCTATCTATCTATCTATCTATCTATCTATCTATCTATCCATCTATCTATCTATCTATCTATTCATCTATCTATCTATCTATCTATCTATCTATCTATCTATCTATCTATCTATCTATCCTTTGACCTTTCTTGCTAAACCTCCTATATTGGTATGCGCATATATCTATGTTTTTGCTTTCATGGATCCCTTTCCTCATTTGTAAAAAGTATTAAAGCCTTTGCAAGAGTTTTCTGTGCATAATAGGGACGACAGACACGGAGTTAACTTTCTGTTCGATTTTCTGCTGTTTTCATCGCTGCTATCTTTTTCTGCGTGTGTGTGTGTGTGTGTGTGTGTGTGTGTGTTAGTTGCTGCCAGGTGACCTGATCTTGGCAGTAGCACACGCTGGTCCTGTTTCCATCAGCCGCGCCTCTAAGCTCTTTCCTGCCACAGCCACTCCCACTACAACCTCTGCCCTGTCCTCGTCTTCCTCTCCTTCCTCTTCTCCTTGCTCTCCCTCTGATCGTTCTGTCTCGCGGCCATCTGTTGCTTGCTCGAGGCCGTGCTCTGCGCTGGAGGTGACTGCGGTGGAGGGCTGGCCCGTGCAGCGCCTTAACGATTTCCTGAGCCACCTGTCCGACACATCGATCACTCTCGTAGTCCAGCGGCACCAACAACATACTGAAAACAATCAGCACAACATAGCAGCATCGTCACAGCTGCGAATACATCACCCTCCTTCCTCTCCTTCTCCTGTTCGTCCCCATTCTTCTTCTTCTTCTTCTTCTTCTTCTTCTTCTTCTTCTTCTTCTTTGCCCCCTCGTTCTCCCTCCTCCTTGTCTTCTCCTTCATCTTCTTCATCTTCTTCATCTTCTTCATCTTCTTCATCTTCTTCATCTTCTTCATCTTCTTCATCTTCTTCATCTTCTTCATCTTCTTCATCTTCTTCATCTTCTTCATCTTCATCTTCTTCATCTTCATCTTCTCCATCTTCTCCATCTTCTCCATCTTCTTCATCTTCTTCTTCATCTTCTTCATCTTCTTCATCTTCTTCATCTTCTTCATCTTCTTCATCTTCATCTTCATCATCTTCATCATCTTCATCTTCATCTTCTTCATCTTCTTTATCTTCTTTCTCTTCTTCATCTTCTTCTCCTTCGTCTTCTTCTCCTTCGTCTTCTTCTCCTTCGTCTTCTTCTCCTTCGTCTTCTTCTCCATCTTCTTTATCTTCTTCATCTTCATCTTCATCTTCTTCTTCATCTTCAACTTCTCCTTCATCCTCATCTCCTTCTTCATCTCTGTCTGCGGACAGCAAGAAAAGTCCAGCAGGAAGTCAAGCAGCTGCAGGCGCAGCGTGCAAGGGCTGGCAGGGTGCGGCGGCTGTGCAGAGCGGGCGGCAAGACGAGCTGGAGGGCGAGGAGTTGCTGCAGGGCCACGAAGAGGAGGAGGAGGAGGACAGCGAAGAGCTTGTGGTCGAGCAGGAGGTGTGGCAGCTGCCCTGGTACCAGGCCGAGAGCGCCGCCACCATTCGGTATGTATGCATGCCAAGAGCTAGATTGCACCCCCCTATAGCTGAGGTGGTGAAGCTGCAGGCAAGTGAAGGGGTATGTACGGCAGGCTGAGTCAAGTCTTGAGCGCGCAGGCAGCTGAGTGTGTATATATATATATATATATATATATATATATATATATATATATATATATATGGTGTGTTGTGGCAGGCTGAGTGAGGTCTTGGACCTGCACCAGGGCACAGGCTGGCTGGACGAGGGCAGCGCACGTGGAGGTCGCACATACATACATACATACATACACATACGTACATGCATACAAACATACGTACATACAGACATAGATACACACCCACATACAGGACTTGCTCACATTGTGCTGGCCTGCTGCTTAGCATATGGCGTTGCATCTGCTGTGCAGGCAACAGACAGCAGCGCCCCTCGGCGTGGCTGCGCCAGCAAATACAGCTCTTGTTGCAATCCGTCAATGCCCAGACCCTGCACAGACCCTTGCCACATTCCTGCACACCACGGCCATTGCAAAACAAAACAAAACAAAGCACATACACATACGCACACACAAAAAGATCGAGCAGCTGCATTTGTTCCTTATTGAATCCCTGTCGTTGCTATTTGAGTTGCTTGTCTTGTTGGTGTGCAGCCTTCTTCTTTCCACCTCTTGATCTTATCGCGAGAGCTGGCCTTGCTCTCTCGCCTCAATGCGGTCCGCTTATTCTCTCTTGTCATGCTCTACTCTTGCCACACACCTTACACGAACCCAACCATACCTTCTTCTGTCTTAGCCTCTTTTCTCTTTTCTTCTCTTCCGTCTCTGCTTTTTCAACGCAGCCATGCACTTTGCCAGATATGGTCACGTTATGCTAGGTGGTGCGCGCGATCGAGAGCACGCTGCCGCCGCTGGACGAGCACGAGCAGCATGCGCCACCCAACGACTGGTGCAACCCACCTACCTACCTACCTACCTATCTAATATTCTCACCATCGCTCTGCCTACCTTGGGTCTCAACCGATACATATTTACCTATGCATGGATGCATTTATACATCACCATACGTACATGCTGATATTTGCATGTAGTCTCGGATGTCTGTCTGTACAAGCTTATTCAAACGCGTATGAGAGCGCAACACCACATATTTGCCATTTCCGTCCAGCGTGTGGTTCTAACGTCGATATTTGTGTTTTGGCAGGTTGACCAACGTGAAACACAAGCTTATCAACGATGACAAGCTCTATAAATATCAACTCATCAACTATGGTCCCAACAGATAGGCTTGAGAAAGACCCGCTCACAAGTTGCTGAGGGCGGTGCCTCACAAGTTGCTGAGGGCGGTGCGGCATGTGGCTGGCTGCTTTGCGCAGGCTTCTCGCTGGAAGACAACGAGACGGCACTGCGACACGTGGAGTGGATGGCACACAGCTACCTGCACACGTCAGACCTCCTAGCTACATAAGCTGTTTGTACATACGTACCTAGATAGCTTGATAGGTAGGTGGATAGATAGATAGATAGATAGATAGATAGATAGATAGATAGATAGATAGATAGATAGATAGATAGATAGATAGATAGATAGATAGATAGATAGATAGATAGATAGATAGATAGATAGATAGATAGATAGATATGTTTCATGTTTAATCTATGGGCGTGGCTTAGCTTGAAAAGCCATGGCCTCCTATACTACCCCCGGACAAGAACTTTCAGCACCGGCCAAGCTGCACACCAACCACTGTCTCGCTGTGGTTGGTGTCTGTGCCCAGTTCAAGCCGAAAGGTAGCCGAGCCCTTTTGAACTATACGGGACAACACTAGAACACTTCCCAGGAGCGTGTGCCATAAGGAGATGATGCCATGAGCAAGTCGAGGTTTCAGGAGTTCACGCTCGTTGTGAGTTACCTTCTACAACCCCGACTTCATCAACCCTTTGCATCACGCCCCGACTTCATCAGCCATGGTCAGGAGTTGGTTGCCTGTTTAGCCCTTGCGCTGCGCGCGATTAACGGCGGACACAAAATCGTCATTATAGGGGGTTTGGTTTTAGGCCGGAGCACTGCGCAGCTGGCCGTCTGCACCCCCCCGGGATAGATAGATAGATAGATAGATAGATAGATAGATAGATAGATAGATAGATAGATGAAATATCGACTAATGTCAGAAAAAAGGAGCTTCTGATTTCGTCAACCAGGAAGTCTGTGGGTAAAGTATTAACCCGATGCCCAGCTAAGCCGTGATGTTTGCACGGAAGGGACTGATACAGGCAATACCAAAGCTTCCTAGTACCAGGCGGGGTCAGGGCTCGTTCCATAAAGCGCCCCTTGCAGAACGAGCTCCCACCTCCATTACAGAGGGCCCAGTAAGCAGATGGAGTTTCGAGACTGTTCGACAGTCTAGTATAAACCGACAGAGCACTGTGGGTTTTATTCCGGGCTCAACAAGCGAGAAAGGGCACCCTGAGGGAACAGGATTGTGCTTCCCGTCGCTATTTCGGCATATGACTTATAGGCGTATGGCTAGGCACACATAAGGCACCCCACCACGGGCCCAGCACACCCACACCATCCCCTAATTCTCTGTCTGTCGACAGATGGCACCCATTTCAAAAAATCAAGCCCAAGAGAGGGTCAGTGACACCTCAAGTGGCCTTGGTTCATTCCGTAGAGTAAGTGATAAGATCAACTGATGAAATATCGACTAATGTCAGGAAAAAGGAGCTTCTGATTTCGTCAACAGATAGATAGATAGATAGATAGATAGATAGATAGATAGATAGATAGATAGATAGATAGATAGATAGATAGATAGATAGATAGATAGATAGATAGATAGATAGATAGATAGATAGATTGGAAGAACCACCATTTTGCCAGTGTCAGCATGCCACCTCCTTGTTCCAGCTATGTTTGGTTTCAAACTTGCGACCATGCTTGATGATGCGAAACTTGTCTGGAGCACCTTATCATGGGCCCATATGCATGGGGTCATATATATGCACACATGCATTTCCTCATACGCTAGTATGTATTGCATGTTAAATATGCGTATCACACAAGTAAGTATATGAGTATATACATGTATATGTATCTATGCATCCAAATGTGTATGTGTTGCTGTTGTGTGTTTAGGCTGTCGCTGCAGCAGGCAGACTGGGTGGGCCACGGGCAGCAGCTGCAGCGTTCTGAGCTGAGTTGGCTATGCTGGCGAGGCGTGCCCGCAGCCTGCCGCCCCACCGTGTGGTGGCACTCCTCCAGGTCTCCTCACCGCCATCGCTGCCCCCCCCCCCCTCCCCCCCCCCCCCCCCCCCCGCTTCGCTTCACCCTTTGCTTTTGATCAAAGCATGCTTTTTCTCCCAACCGCTGTCCAACAGCAGCTTAGGCAGTCCCAGCAGCCTTACACAGCCCCTTCTGTTTCGTCTCTCGTGCTTGCTCTGGATATGACGTTGAGAAAATTCTCACAGACGCCACACGCTGGTTGCTCAAATAGCTTTTTGGCTGGCATCACGCCTATTGTGTCCCTTGCAGCAGAAGCATAGTCTTTTCTTTGGGGGAGGAAATAAATGCGCTTGCATCAGCATTTTCACTTTCTGTGTCTTTCCATTCATATCAGCTAAGGAAATATTACATAAATACACATCAGCCTTCTATTCTTCGTGTTCCTGCTTTGCACCGCTATGTGCTATGCGATGTGCATGCGATGTGACGGCATGGTGTGTGCAGGGCGTACGAGCTGCAGGCGCGCTGTCTCAGCACTTACCCCTTCTCAGAACAGGTCCCACATAACATCACATAACATCACATAACATCACATAACATCACATAACATCACATAACATCACATAACATCACATAACATCACATAACATCACATAACATCACATAACATCACATAACATCACATAACATCACATAACATCACATAACATCACATAACATCACATAACATCACATAACATCACATAACATCACATAACATGATTCAGAAGGTGGTAGCATACCTCTCTTTTCCCCCTGTGTGCTACCTCTCTTTTTAGCTCTTTTTTCTTTCCCGTACCATCTTTTATCCTCTTTTCCCGCCCCATCCCCCTGCCCATCTGCCACTTTCTTCTCATTTTCCTTCGGTCCCTTCTTTCGCTCAACTTACCAACATAACCGCTCTGTCTTCCTGCTTGGCATGGGTTTTGTGTGTGGCCTGGTCTGCTCTGGTCAGGAGCCTCCTCCGTCCTCCATCACGCGGCTCATCAAAAAGGACTGTCGCCGCACCTTCCCTTCACACCCCAGATTCAGGTCTGACCCTCCTTGTCGCCCACCTCAGCCAGCTAGCACATAAGCAACACAAACACACACATACACACACATACACACATACATACATACATACATACATACATACAGTCATGCATACATACATGCATGCATGCATACATACATGCATACATACTAGCACATGCCTTTTAAGTGGCCCTCCTTGAGCTGTTCCGCTTAGCAGACTCATGTAGAGCGAACTTGAAGACTCTGCCTTTTGCACCTTGACAAGATCAGCAAGCCTCATTCCTTCCTCACGCCTAGTCTCAAACAGATCTGTCTCTTTGCATACTTGCTTGTACTATTTTGTAATTGCTTTGCTTTTATGAAAGACTGGAGGCAGGTACACAAATAGCAAAGCCCGTTGCTCTATAAACTGACCAAGCAATCAAATAAAAGACACAAATCTCTCGCATGCAATCTCTCATCGATCTTGACCCACCCTCTTGTCGCCGTCACTGATAGTGGATGACGATGATGTTGGTTTTGTCATTGTTATTACCGCTATAACTGATATGATCATTATTATTCAATGAAGGCACGTGTCCGCAAGAATACTTCCAGACTGAGTAAGCTTGCTACCATTATTATCATTATTATCATTATTATTATTATTGGTGCCACCAGTGTTTTCATTGAACATACCGATCCGTCTGGACCAGTATTTTCATTGAACATACCGTCCCGTCTGGAAGTGTTGGAACTGCCCTTGCGGGGGTGTCATTAGAGCTTATCGTCAATTCTTCGTACTCCCCTCACGGGTGAGACGATGGAGGCGCATGTGCAGAAATGCATCAGCCATTGACAGAGAAGCACTATTATTATTATTATTATTATTATTATAATTATTATTATTATTATTATTATTATTATTATTATTATTATTATTATTATTATTATTGGACACCGTGATAGCCCAGTGGTCAAGTTCTACCATCTGGGCCCTGTCGCCAGTTCGATTCCCGTCGGTGCCACCAGTATTTTCATTGAACATACCGGTCCGTCTGGACCAGTATTTTCATTGAACATACCGGTCCGTCTGGAAGTGTTGGAACTGCCCTTGCGGGGGTGTAATTAGAGCTTATCGTCAATTCTTCGTACTCCCCTCACGGGTGAGACGATGGAGGCGCATGTGCAGAAATGCATCAGCCATTGACAGAGAAGCACTATTATTATTATTATTATTATTATTATTATTATTATTATTATTATTATTATTGGACACCGTGATAGCCCAGTGGTCAAGTTCTACCGTCTGGGCCCTGTCGCCAGTTCGATTCCCGTCGGTGCCACCAGTATTTTCATTGAACATACCGGTCCGTCTGGACCAGTATTTTCATTGAACATACCGGTCCGTCTGGAAGTGTTGGAACTGCCCTTGCGGGGGTGTCATTACAGCCTATCGTCAATTCTTCGTACTCCCCTCACGGGTGAGACGATGGAGGCGCATGTGCAGAAATGCATCAGCCATTGACAGAGAAGCACTATTATTATTATTATTATTATTATTATTATTATTATTATTATTATTATTATTATTATTATTATTATTATTATGGACACCGTGATAGCCCAGTGGTCAAGTTCTACCATCTGGGCCCTGTCGCCAGTTCGATTCCCGTCGGTGCCACCAGTATTTTCATTGAACATACCGGTCCGTCTGGAAGTGTTGGAACTGCCCGTGCGGGGGTGTCATTAGAGCCTATCGTCAATTCTTCGTACTCCCCTCACGGGTGAGACGATGGAGGCGCATGTGCAGATTTGCATCAGCCATTGACAGAGAAGCACTATTATTATTATTATTATTATTATTATTATCATGGACACCGTGATAGCCCAGTGGTCAAGTTCTACCATCTGGGCCCTGTCGCCAGTTCGATTCCCGTCGGTGCCACCAGTATTTTCATTGAACATACCGGTCTATTTCTGGACCAGTATTTTCATTGAACATACCGGTCTATTTCTGGACCAGTATTTTCATTGAACATACCGGCCCGTCTGGAAGTGTTGGAACTGCCCTTGCGGGGGTGTCATTAGAGCTTATCGTCAATTCTTCGTACTCCCCTCACGGGTGAGACGATGGAGGCGCATGTGCAGAAATGCATCAGCCATTGACAGAGAAGCACTATTATTATTATCATTATTATCATATTATCATTATTATCATTATTATCATTATTATCATTATTATCATTATTATCATTATTGTCATTATTGTCATTATTGTCATAATTGTCATCATTATCATTATTGTCATTATTGTCATTATTGTCATTATTGTCATTATTGTCATTATTGTCATTATTGTCATTATTGTCATTATTATCATTATTGTCATCATTATTTTCATCCATGACTATTATCATAAAATTTTATATTGCTTATTCTTCTGATTCCTTCCCTGCATCCTGTGCTCACTGTTCTTTTTCGCCTGCCAGTTCCCAAGAGGGTCGCGAAGCGTTGCAGCGCGTGCTGATGGGCACTGCCGCCTACTCGCCTGAAATCGGTCCGCTCGCTGTCTGCACTTGTAGCCCACATTCCTCCTTCGCGGAAGTTGGCAGTCTTCTCACACATTTCTCAAGTAGACAGCCCGATAGAGATATTGACAGCGGAAGAAGCTGTGCTTCGTTCGGACGCGCTAGCCGGTCGCTTAGTCTGCCCTGATTGCAACGTATCCGTTGGTCCGGTGCGGGCTTGCACTGCAGGAGAACAAAGCAGGCGACGTGCCCACTTTCGTCACGGCATGACCAATCAATCGGTGACGGCCGATATGGAGCGCCTGCACTCTGCAGAATCGCTGTTGCACCTGGCAACCAAATTGTATATTGTGCGCAATCTGCGCAATGCAGTGTTCTTGCGTCCTGCCTGTAGAGAGAGCAGGAGGCCTGCATGCCCGTCCGGCTCAGGTTCGACGGGACAGCGGGTGGCAGAAGCTAGAGCAATCGCATTTCTGCTTTGTAGTGCATTTGCACAAAAAGCACACGTGAGCAAGAAAGTACTCCTTCTTGATTGGTGCTGGTATAACCCCATGCGTGGCGCTAGCTCGGCTTGCTATCTATTTATCTATTTATCTATATATCTATCTATCTATCTATCTATCTATCTATCTATCTATCTATCTATCTATCTATCTGTTTACTTTTTTGTTTGTCTACTTATTTGACTTGATTGCAGGCTACTGTCAGAGCATGAACTTCCTGGCCGCCTGGCTGCTCTTGGTGCTCCCCGCACAGGAAAACGACTCGGAGCAAAAAGTTCCCTCTTTCCACCTACTCCCCCCCCCCCTCCACTGCCTCACTGTGGTTTCTTTTTATTATCTCGCTGAAAGCTGCTCTGATTGTCATATTGCACTTCTGGTATTTGTCGTATTGATACAAAAGGTAAAATGCCCTTTCTTGTGCTGATAAAGTTATTGGACCTTGTTCGACTGACTCGTGGGCTACCACTATTGACGTGTTGGCTGAAGGAGCGCGCTTACACTTGCTCTGTTGTTGCAGGCCTTTTGGCTGCTGTCCACACTGATCCATCGAGTGCTGCCGCCAGACTACTACTCCAAGGCAATTTCCTTCTCTGCTCATCACTTGTTTACCAGCCTGTCGAGCAACCTAAATTTATCCGGTTGTGGGTGTGTGTGTAGACTATGTTTGATATCCAGGTGGACCTACGAGTATTCGACGCTTTGCTCGTACATATCCTAACCCACTGCGCTACGCTCTCTCAGACACACACCCTCAATCTCTTTTTCTCTTTTTTCTTTTTTCTTAACTACTCTCTCTCTCTCTCTCTCCTTCTCGCATTTCTCTCTCTCTCTCTCTCTCTCTCTCTCTCTCTTGTTCGTATTTCTGTCTGTCTTCCCTTCTGTCTTTCTTCCCTTCTGTCTGTCTTCCCTTCTGTCTGTCTTCCCTTCTGTCTGTCTTCCCTTCTGTCTGTCTTCCCTTCTTTCTGTCTTCCTTTGTTTCTTTCCTTTTCCCTAGCATGCACACTTCACTTTGCACCTCTTCCACTCCTTGCAGCGTCGCAGCCCAGTGTCAACATTATTGCTAAACCCTTGCCCAAGCAACGTGGCCGCTTTGCTTACCCTAACCCATGTGACCACTGCGCTGCAGGCACGTGAGCTGCCTGCTCTGTACCAGCACCTGATTCGCCACGACATCGACCTCGTATCTCTTTGCATGCCCTGGTCTGCAACACGCGCTTTTGTTTGGACTTGCGCAGCTCACACCATGGGTGGGAGACAATTATTCTACTACGCTCGCTCATGATAGATGGACTACATATGGCTTCAGGGCTAAACATACACATTATATGTTACTGATTGCTTTTACGCACAGAAGATACTGTTGTCTGGTGCAGGTTCGTGTGCTTGTTTGTAAGCTTTTTGCCCCCCGAGACTGTGTTGAGAATTTGGGATGTACTTCTGGTCTCGCACGCTTTCTGGCCTTAATTTGCTGCTATATACGTTGTGCTCCCTTTGCTGGCTATGCTTGTTGCTTTTTACGGGTTGCGCTTTCCTACCTGGCTATGCTTTTTGCTTTTTTTGTCTGGCCTATCTTATCCTCTGGGCTATTGCGGGCATCAGCTATCAGCTGCTTGATTGCTCTGTTCGTGGTTTCTGAAGTGTGTCATTATGTGTGCGAATCATGCAGGTTGACGGGTGTACAGTTTTGTTTCAGTTTGCCCTGGCCCTGTTTGCCCTTCATGAAAAGGCACTTCAGGACTGTCAGGTAATTTATAATCACCTCAATACGCTTGGCAGCCACGTTTGGCTTTTGTAAATGTTGTTCTTCCTTCGTTCCTTTCTTTTTATTTTTTCTTGCGTACTTTATCAAGCTATATCTAACTTTCTTTATCCTGTCTTTTCTCTGAGTTTGTATGTGAAACTTCTTCTTCTTCTTCTTTTTTTTTCTTCTTCTTCTTCTTCTTCTTCTTGTTTTACTTCTTTTCCTTCCATTTGGTTTTGCTGGCGTGTTTCTACTATTGTGTTATACATGTTTACGACATCTTCTGGCGTGTTTCTACTATTGTGTTATACATGTTTACGACACCTTCTTGTTTGCTATTCTTGTATTGCAGGGGTCATGCAACCTTTGTTTCTTTTGCGTATGTGTGTGCGTTGTCTTTTGTGTGCAGAACGCATCGTCGATATACGAGTACGTGCAGAACATGACGCAGTCAATGTTTGACTGCGATCGCTTGGCGAAACGCGCCCGTCAAGTCGATCTTCCTGCCGTATGAAAAGCACACATTCAATCCAATTATGCAATAAAAGCCTTCATATAAACCAGAAAATTTTATAAACACACTGTCTGTGGATCTTTGTCTGTCTATGGACTTGTCTGTCTGTGGATTTGTCTGTCTGTGGATTTGTCTGTCCGTTGGTCTGTCTGTCTGTCTACGTACCTGTTACTCTGCCTGGCGCCATCTCTGCAGACAACACGACCCAAAGAGCATAACATTGTCATATCGTACATTTCTCGCCAGCCAAGACACTCAGGTTGCTAGTTCTACCTTCTCAGGTATATCATCTGTGTTCTGTCAATGTTTTGTGCGATGTTTGCAGAGCCTACTGGAGCGACTGCGCCTGGTGGGCCGCTACAGTGTGCTCAAACAAACTCAGCTTGCGCAACGGCGCGCGGAGCAAAGACAAGACCGTCATAGCACAGTCGCATGAGCCTCAGCACCAAAAGTCTGTGCGACAAACTTGTCGCAGAGTGTGAGCTAATCAGGTATGCTGCGTGACACAAATTCTGTTGAACTTGTCAAGCCAAAGCTTGGCACCGTGACGCCGCGGAAGGACCAGAGACATCATCGTAGGGTTACTGGGGACGATAATTTGAGTGTTAAGTCAACCATTAGTACGATCAACAATTCAAGTACTATACATTACAGTCAGAATTCACGATGATTCAAGTAAAAGTCAACCATCACGATTAAGTTGACTTGAAATTGGTAGACAAAATTAAAAGTAATTGACAAAATTTAAATCTAAGCTCAATTCAATAGTTTCACGCAAATTGTTGTAATTTTGTGCACAACTGATGTGGTCATTCAAATCAAACCAGACTGGCACTTTGAATTCTGGCTCGGCTTTACTCACTAGACAAGAGGGTTCGTACTTTACTTTTACTGAGATTCAGTGAATAATACTGACACGTCACTAACTGCCACACCCCAAACCGCCAAGCTTTGAATTCACCGTTACACTTAGAGGGATATAGGTAAAATAAGTAATTGTCCTTGGGGTGTGTCGGTATGACTAAATACTATTATTAATCATTGAAAATTGTTCATTGCTCCCCCTATTTAGGAATAACGGCCCCATCTACCTTATGCTACTAACCTGTAAGTTTTTATACAACTCTTCAAGTGTGCAGCCTCGGATACAACGAACTCAGGCTCTTAATAAGAACACTATTGCTGCTTTGAGTACTGAATCAGTGTGAGCAGGTGAAATACCAGTAAATAGTAGAGACTAGAGAGAGCGTACTGTCACTTCGTTTATTTACGTAATTTCGAACTCTTGGCAGGCTTGGGTGCAACGTACGGTCAAGTGTAGAACGTAGATTGTGAGGTCTACCGTTCTCAAACGAATAGTGTCGCGAGTCTTCAAGTAAACAGTCATAAACTGATAGTTGTCGGGTTGTTGGACTTGCAAATTCCCCAAATTGATTTGGGAAGCCTGAATGCAAAAATGACTGGCAACGGAAGACAAGTTAGATATTGTGTTTTTTCGTCCTTGTCCACAAATTTACCGTAAAGCATTTTCACTGGGAATTCGGGGGAAAAGGTAATACGAACAGGAAAAATGGCAATAGCCAAAAAGAACTTTGAACTGATCGTTTGAAATCATTTCTGAACGAAATCGAAAACTGGTTAGTGAAGTCGAAACGTCGTGCAGAGGAGAATCTAATGAACCGGTCAAAAAGATTATCTTATCAACGGTAAAGGTTTTGGCCGGTCGTTAAGGTGCTCAGTCTAATAGCTCCCCCCCCCCCCCCAGATCTGACGGTTGAGTTGAGTTGCGTACAGAATGAGTAATTAACGAACGAAGTATGTTGTCTCACTGAAAAAAATGTTCAAAAAGGAAAAAGAGAGGTGGGTGAGTCTCTTAAACCATAGGGGAGTAGAGGAGGGATGCGTCTATACTGGCGCGATGCAGACGATGATCAGCCGGGGCCGGATATCGATGATTTGCAGCGGGACTGGGACAATTGAGGCGCAGTAGCGAGCGTTGATATCGGGAGGCGATGTCGAGCCGTGGAAAACTAGGTGGCCGGTATCTCATAGCCAAGATGAACCAATGAAGCACCAAGTGTGCCGTGCCGATATAACAACTGAGGGGTTCAAGTTCGGTGAGAATAATCGTTGACCTGCAGGCATAAAAGGCGATCGTCCTCGGCCTGTTCGGTGGCCTTACGTTCTGCTTCTTCTCTTGCGATTGTTGCTGCATCTTCAGCGGCCTTGCTTTCCGTCACCGGAGGAATGGTTGCAGGTGCAGGGATTTCCGGGATGGTTGGAAGGGTGCTAGCGCCTGAACTGGACACTGCTGGTGCAGGTCGCCCTGTTCCTCGTGCGGAAGTTAGTGGCTGACGTGCAGGTGTCTGTGGTGGACCAATGAGGGCCGGAACAGGTGAGGTAGTCGGGTTAAGTACCGAAGTTGAAGCGAACAAGGTAGCATCGTAGGGTTGTTTGCCATCTTTTTTCAAAAAATTTCCGCACAGCTGTGCTGACTCCGTTGACTCCGATATTGCCTTTGGGTCCAACCCCTACAGGCTTACCGACCCTTCGCCAGACTGTTCGCCCTTCATGCCCCCGATATCCAACATGCCCTTCTCGTCCCCGGATTCTTCGTTTCTACGTACTGGACGTCTCGCTCGAGCTGCGACTCCTGCCCCACCACGTCCCTTTGTACCACCATTAGCCGCTCTACTCGCCGGCGGGGCGAATGAGCCGGTAAACCGTGAATTAACTATGACATCTTATATGATTTGACACGCTACTCACGTCCCCACAGCGACCTAATGCACCCTTTGTCGCAAATTTTGAAAGAATTTCAAGCAGACGGTACTGCAAATGAAACAAAAGCTAGAGCATGAAAATATGTTTCCGGCTCAAGTTGGGTGCTGGAAAGAGCCGGAAAGCTATTGCCACGCTCTAGCTTTTGTTTCATTTGCAGGTATTCATTTCTTTTTCTCTGTTGTTGTTGTCGTTGGTTCGCAAAAGTGGCCTATGTGGAAGGGACATGTGTTTGCTGCCCCCCCCTCCCCCCCCCCCCCCCTCTCTCTCTCCCTCTTAGCCTCTCTCAGTCTCCGGCCCTCCCATCCTAGCATCTCTCTCTCTCCTCCTCCTCTTCTTCTTCTTCTTCTTCTCCTTCTTCTTCTTCTTTTTCTTCTTCTCCTCCTCCTTCTTCTCCTCCTCCTCCTTTCTTCTTCTTCTTCTTCTTCTTCTTCTCCTCCTCCTCCTCCTCCCCTCTCTCTCTCTCTCTTTCTCTCTCTCTTTCTCTCTCTCTTTCACACACTCTCTCTCTCTCTCTCTCTCCCTTTTAGCCTCTCTCAGTCTCCCATCCTAGCATATCTCTCCTCCTCCTCCTCTTCTTCTTCTTCTTCTTCTTCTTCTCCTCCTCCTCCTCCTCCTCCTCCTTCTCCTCCTCCTTCTCATTCTCCTCCTTCTTCTCCTTCTCCTCCTTTCTTCTTCTTCTTCTTCTTCTTCTCCTCCTCCTCCTCCTCCTCCTCTCCTCCTCCTCCCCCTCCTCCTCCTCCTCTCTCTCTCTCTCCCTCTCTCTCTCTCTTTTTCTTTTTTCTTTCTCTCTCTCTCTCTCTCTCTCTCTCTCTCTCTCTCTCTTTCTCTCTCTCTCTCTCTCTCTCTCTCACACACACACACACACACATGCACACACACAGACACACAGACACACACACACACAGAGACACACACACACACACACAGACACACACACAGAGACACACACAGACACACACACACACACACAGACACAGACACAGACACAGACACACACACACAGACACACACACATACACACACACACACACAGACACAGACACACACACACAGACACACACACACAGACACACACACACAGACACACACACATACACACACACAGACACACACACACACACACAGACAGACAGACACACACACACACACACAGACACAGACATAGACGCGACTACATCTACGAAGGTTACTTTTTGTTACAAATTCAAGTGGCGGCCCACTTGGCGGGGCCACTTGCCAAGTGGCGGGCCACTTGGCGGGGCCACTTGCCAAGTGGCCCGCCACTTGGCGGGGCCACCTTTGTTTTTTGTAGATGCATAGTATTAGTGTTCCTTCCAGCAATATTCATCGGCAGCGCGCAGACAATAGCAATCCGGGTCCGTCTTATTAATTTTAAAATTTGCATTTGATTATTAATGAACTACGCCTTCTGGCAGTACATGTATATGAACAGTACCAGGTATATGTACATGTCTGTGAAAAGGATTGTATACATGTAAATAGGTACATGTAATACTATATGCATATATGTATGCATAATATTGTAAGTGCTGACAGTTCCGTATATGTAATTATTATGTACGTATAATATTGCAAGGTCAAGAGTCGTTCGGAGTCCTCGTCAGCCTCCTCGTCAGCCTCCTCATCAGACTCTTGGAGCCCTGGACGGCCAAGCGTGCACCCATCCAACAATTCCTTGCTCCGCGCCCCGAGTTGGCTAGTGCATTGATTAATGCGCAATGACTTTCCTCTCACTTCCTCTGCAATGTTGGTAGCATGTTCCCATGCAGTCCACCTATGCACGTTTGCGCCCAGTGGCTTCTCAGGACATGGCATGACTTTATGATCAGTCGCGTTGTCTTCATCGGTCCAGCCTAACTCAAACGTAGCATTCTCTACATCTGCTGCACTTGCTACGTAGTAATGAATTTGGAAGTCACCCTCAGCCCTCCGACCCGCACGAGGATGAGCAATGACTTTTCCCAACCACACCTTTCCATGCTCGTCGCAAACAGCAGTAATACAACCTAACGCAGGTATCCACTCCTCCTGCTCCTCCGAATCGCTAGAGGATGCGTCTGCCTGAACTGGTCTGGCGCGGCACTGGCGCTTGGGTCTACTGGAAGAGCCCTTGCTTGGACCGTCCGATTCTGTGGACGACCCTTCATCCTCCGACTCAGCTTCCTGGGCACTAGCAGCATCAGCAAAAGCAGGAGCAGCAGCAGCAGAAGCAGGGGCTGCAGCAGAAGCAGCAGCGGCAGCAGCAGCAGCGGCAGCAGCAGCCGCCGCAGCAGCAGCTGCAGCAGCAGCAGCAGAAGAAGAAGAAGAAGAAGAAGAAGAAGAAGAAGAAGAAGAAGAAGAAGAAGAAGAAGAAGAAGAAGAAGAAGAAGAAGAAGAAGAAGAAGAAGAAGAAGAAGGAGGAGGAGGAGGAGGAGCGGCAGCAGAAGCAGAGGCTGCAGCAGAAGCAGCAGCAGCGGCAGCAGCAGCAGCAGCAGAAGCAGCAGCAGGAGCAGCAGCCGCAGCAGCAGCAGCAGCAGAAGACGAAGAAGAAGAAGAAGAAGAAGAAGAAGAAGAAGAAGAAGGAGGAGGAGGAGGAGGAGGAGAAGGAGGAGGATAAGGAGTAACAATAATGCTATTAGCAGCGGTAGGAGTAGGAGTAGTAGAAGAAGAGGCAGCAGCAGCACAAGCAGGGGTAGGAGTAGGAGTAGTAGAAGAAGAGGCAGCAGCAGCACAAGTAGAAGCAGAGGCAGCAGCAGCAGCACAAGCAGGAGTAGGAGCAGCACCAGCAGGAGTAGTAGGAGCAGCACAATCAGGAGGAGTAGGAGTAGGAGTAGGAGTAGGAGGAGCAGTGTACTGTCCCGAATTCGCGAGGGTTCCCGAATTCGCCAGGGGTGAACTTTCCCGAATTCACCAAAAATCATTTTTTTCATTTTTTTAAAATCAATACTCGCGTTTTGAAAAAATCCTTTGGGGGGCAGTTACACCTTACAGTCCTCCATGGAGAAATGAAAAAAAAAAACAAAAAAATCCAAAAATTTCACCTAGGACACATTCCGCATGTGGACTTTATTTCCACAGGGCTCGTACTACTGCACTCCCTGACTTACCGCATCCGTCTGCGGTCCCAGAATAAGCTACAATGTCATCCTTGTTGAACCTACACCTCCTATTCTACACAGTTCCCTGAAATAGAAACTATGCCCAATTTCGGCATTTCCTCCTTCAGGACAAAACCCTAACGCAATTACTGACCATGTATCACTTGGGCCCAATACTTGCACTGCACTGGTGCCCTTGCAGTAGAGCCTCTTCCTTGTCCCAACAATACAAACACCAACTTTACCCTCTTTCTGGCATTTCCTTGTTCAGGTCGAGGTCGGATTCCCAGGTCTGTTACACCTTAGGTCGAGGTGGGCCCTTTGGTCGAGGTCGGCTGCACCCTGTTCCCTGGGCAGTTCGCCCAGACTTACTCCCTTCCGCCCCAAACTTTCACCACAACTTTACACCCACCCACACTTCCCACCACACACTTCCCACCACATGTAACACCCATACCCACCCGCCACGACATCTCCTGACTTAGGTCGAGGTCTGCGCTTAGGTCGAGGTCGGCTACACCTGTTTCCAGTGCAGCTCGCCCACACTTGCTCCCTCCCGCCACAAACTTGCAGCACGACTTCTTCCGCACACTTCCCACCACACGTTACGTTACACCCACACGAAATCTGCCTTAGGTCGAGGTCGGCGCTTAGGTCGAGGTCGCGTACACCCTGTTTCCAGTGCAGCTCGCCCAGACTTGCTCCTTCCCGCCCTAACTTGCACCACGACTTCTCCCCCACACTTCCCACCACACGTAACATTCACCAGGACATCTCCTGACTTAGGTCGAGGTAGGCGCTTAGGTCGAGGTCGGCTGCACCCTGTTTCCAGTACAGCTCGCCCAGACTTGCTCCCTCCTGCCCCTAACTTTCACCACTACTTCTCCTCCACACTTCCCACCACACGTTACACCCACCACGACATCTCCTGACTTAGGTCGAGGTAGGCGCTTAGGTACAGGTCGCGTACACCCTGTTTCCAATACAGCTCGCCCAGACTTGCTCCCTCCCGCCCCAAACTTGCACCACGACTTCTCCCCCACACTTCCCACCACACGTAACACCCGCCACGACATCTCCTGACTTAGGTCGAGGTGGGCGCTTAGGTACAGGTCGCGTACACCCTGTTTTCAGTACAGCTCGCCCAGACTTGCTCCTTCCCGCCCCTAACTTTGACCCTACTTCTCCCCCACACTTCCCACCACGCGTTACACCCACCACGACATCTCCTGCCTTAGGTCGAGGTCGGCGCTTAGGTCGAGGTCGCGTACACCCTGTTTCCAGTACAGCCCGCAGTTTGCCCAGAATTTTAGCTCCCGTGTGCGACCTCCACAACAAGTTACAACGTCATGCTTGTTACGTCCAAACATCAACTTCCATGAACAACAGGAACCATGAAAAATTTCGGCATTTCCTTATTTTAGGACAAAAGCCTAACGCAATTACTTACCAGTTATCCCTTGCGGCTACTATTTGCACTGCCACTGTGACCATGGAGGAGTAGAACCTGTTCCCTGCCAAAAATGTACCAACACCAACTTTATCCACTTTTTGGCATTTCTTTGTTCCGGGCATAGCCCTAACGCAATTACTGCGTATTTCTCCCTTGCAACCAATATTTGCACTGCCACTCTGACCATGGAGGAGTAGAACCTGTTCCCTGTCTAACATTAACCAACACCAACTTTACCCACTTTTTGGCATTTCTCTGTTCAGGACAAAAACCTAACGCAATTACTGCGCTTTTCTTCCTTGCTGCCAATACTTGCACCGCCACTATGACCTTGGACGAGTACAACCTGTTCCCTGTCTAACATTGACCAACACCAACTTCACTCACTTTTTGGCATTTCACTGTTGTGTGGCCCAGAGGCTGCAATTACGCACAACTTCACTAAGAAAATATTTGCCACTAGCCGGGATACAGTATATCTGAAGTATTAAACAAAGTACATGCAAAACATATTTATAATTGACATTTCTCTCTTGGTACACTGGAAGGGATACAGTAAATCGGAAGTATTAAACAAAGTAAATGCAAAACCTATTTATAACTTAGTGTCGGTCATGCAAATTTACTGCGTACATGAACATTCGCAAGCGTCCTTCCTGGTGAATTTGCGGCGTTCGCGCGTCGAGCGTCTTCCGGGACTCTGCTTCATGGAACGAGGAGTGTCCGTCGTGAGGAAACAGAGGAAGATTCATAATAATAGGACGGAGATGAGAAAACGTATCCTTCTCAGGTATCGGAAACGATAGTTTCTTTGAACGAAAAAAAAAAGGCATAGCGAAGATGGAGAGTCACCCTTGGACAGTAAGCAGGTATTTTCTCATGCCCCTTTTCCCGTCATGGAAGCGAGTGTTCATGGTACACTTGGTGTCCTGGTAGAATATGATGGTCGTGATACCGGGTCTATGCATCCACCTGAACCTCGGTCTGGCGGACGGGACTGGATTTCCTGACCTCGGCGTAGTACAAGAGGACGTATCCTTGAACGTTTTGGTTTAATAAAATAACTTTGTCCATATTAATCTAATTTTATGCGTGTTACTGTTACTTATGCATGTTCGTAATTACATAGAGGACATTTTGTGCTTCTAGCAAACCTCGTCTTCTTTCACGTGAATAGAAAACAGCACCAGTGCGGTATCTTGATCTTGATCTTGCTGCAAACTGCCTGGAAAGGAAAAATATTCCAACTTGTGCCCCCTGTGAGACCAAACATACTTGAATGAATATATAATACAGCGTACTAGTACGCAAAGAAGATTGCATGAGTAATTTTGCATAACCACAAGCAGTTGTACCCTGCCGCTGCTGAAGACTGGATGACACGAGGATGCCCACCTCTACGGCTACTCATGCGAGCAATTTCGTTCGACACCTACACAGGCACGAACACTATCTACAGTATGTCCTGTTTGTGTACACTTCAATGTACAATGGTCAGGAAAAAGCTTGCCATCAGATGTCCAAAAACTTTTTAATAAAAATACATTATCCTGTGTTGCCTGCAATTACGCATTCGCCGCTTCTGCTTTCCCAAATCAACCTCTTACCACAGCAACCTGGGACGGTTCGGTGCGGTAACCGTTTGTCGATCCATGTCCTCACCGGCCGCGTTGCCCATGTACTGGGGTGTGTACAACCCTATCAGCTGCATACCCATATTCGCCACGCCTTGTCCCGTGCTGCGCTGCAGATAAGGGCACGGGAAAGCCTCAGCCGCTACACCAAAACTTTCTACTGGCTGTAACGCACTAGGATTGAGTCCACTCGTGATCATGTTATGAACTGACTTAATTGCACCTTGACTAGAATCAGCAAGATGTGCTGAGCCTCGATAGCGCAAGTGCTTGGGCAAGTAGAAAATAATCGACTTGCCTCCGCTAAGCTGCAAAAACTTTGTCCATGTTCCATGCTGTGGTTTATCGGGATATTCCCATAAAACGCCAAGAAGGTTGGTTTGTACCTGTGTATTCCCTGATGAGGTCGAACCCGTCCTTGTACAGACGATCGGGTTCAGACACATTTCGACTTCCGACGAGAATCGAGTGGCTTTTGTGCTCACATTCTCGTTTTTTGCAGAGTTTACCGTCGAAAAATATACCCCTGTGCCGTGTAGAAGCGCTAACCGGTATAATATTATCTTCAGTAGTGAAAGCCCCAAAATTATCGAGTTGCTCATTCAGCGCCACCGCAAAAACTGTGTGACCCAGGCAGCCCTTACATGAACCTGAGTTTAGATTCTTGTGGCCGGGACCTGGCCAGCCGGCCGGCATCTGGCCAGCCGGCCGGCATAACACAACAGAGTTTACAGGCATAGTTTTTGCCGAACAACTGTACTCCGTCTGGTGCCTCACTCAGCACACCCACTGCCTCTCTCTCCTGACATACCATGACAGAGGAGTGTCTTCTTCTCCCGGAAACAAACGTTCAGTACCTGGCAGCCATCCCTCTGTTTAACAGCAGTCACACACAGAAACATATGCACGTCAACTTGTGCTTGATGTTGATACACACACCAACACACTATCAACCTCCGTGCTTCCTTTGCATTCACAACAGCATAAGTGTTAAATTGATTTTTTTTTTTTTTTTTTTTTTTTTTTTTTTTTTTTTTTTTTTTTTGTCTGCACTTAGGCGAGGTTTTATTCTCTTTGGCAGTGCTTTGCCTAGACTTGGATGGGTTTCACTTCCTTCCTTAAGACTTCATAATAAATATTGTCCAGCTTGCCCATATGCTCTTCTAGTAATTTATCACTGCATGTGACTGTCTTCCTGTGGCAGACACACTGCTGTCCAAGCAGGCGCAAGTGTTCCTCATCTCTGATATCAATTGCATCAATGCTCGCATCTTGTGTCACATCATGTGCACCATAGTAAATTAGTAACTCTTCATCTTCGTGGATGTCCTGGAGTGGTATTATAACTAGTTCTATGTTATGTTCCGAATCTTCTAACAAATCCCGCAGAGCGGACAGCCCAGGAAAACCAGCAAGCCTCTTGTTCAACGGCTGAGAATCCCGGCTTGGCCTTTCCCAGGCCAGGGATTTCAGTACCCCAGGACTGACACCCTGGGCCCACGGCAAGAAATCCATGATAGTGCCGTTAATCCTAATTTCTATCTTCGCGTTAGCATTGTTTTTGTCAGTGTGATTCAAGTAATTAACATAGCCTCGGGGAACCACCACAAGACCACGCTGCAATGTTTCTTTGTCCCTTGCCTGGTCAACAAGGACGACCATCGCTTGGCATTTCCGACGATACTGTGTTCTTTCAGGCAACAGGGTCAGACAGTCAAGGTAATGATAGACCTCCCTAACTCTCTTATTGTCCACCACCTCGGCCGCGTAACATTCACCTTGCTGCAGCTTGTCCGCCGCAAAACCCCCCCAACCGTGAACTAGGGATCGTGCTAGGTACAGAGTCCGTGATGTCTGGTCACCTAGCCTTCTCTTGCCTGGCCACATATACACATGCCAAGAACATACAGTATATTATTTTTAATAATAAAAACAGTTACTCCAGACCAACAAGAACCCTAAGTCGAAAATCTTACCGCTCTTGTGTTCAATCAACACCTAGCCTTAACTCCTGTTCTTTGATTCCTTTTTGTTTGGTGTTGCCTGTTTTGTTTGTTGCCTAGTCGTGGGACCTCCCTGTGCTTCTTCTTCCTGTACTTCTTCTTCCTGTTCTTCTTCTACTTCCTCTACTTCATCACTAACCTCTTGTACTGTTTCTTCCTCTTGTTTTTCTTCCTCTGCTTGTTCTCCTTGTTGTTCGTGACCTGATGGTGGGAACAGATTTGTTAAATCTGTAAAGGCTCGCACCAAAGAGTTGATTTGATCCTTGTTGAGGACCACGCTGACGTCCTCTTGCGTAAATTTCTGGGCTTGGCTCTGTAGAAACGCGAGGGTCTTGTTTGCTTCTTCTCTGTGTCTCGCTTGCTCTGCGCGCTGGAGCGCCCTCAACGCCTATTGATAATGTACAGCAACTCAATGAATGAATCAGCAGATCACACACAGACACACACACACACACACACACACTCACGTGCATAGATGCACACCCAAAACATTTTTACATCAACGGTACGTAAAATCAATTACTTTCTGGGCTTCCCACAAGTATACGCCCCACAAGTCCAGCGCCGCGCCTGAGCTTTGGGAGTCGTATATGGACACGCCGAACACGTCCAGGGCCACGCCTGAGCTTTCTCTAGCCTGCTGCACGCTCCTCCCGAGCAAATCTCGCGCCAGACCGCTGCTCTCCCTGGCTTGGCGCAGGTTCATGCCGAACAGGTCCAGGGCCACGCCGGATCTCTGCTCCTCGTACACGCCCCTCCCGAAGAAATCTCGCGCCAGACCGCTGCTCTTGTTCTCGTACAAGAACATCTCGAAGCTGTCCCTAGCCACACCCGTGCTCTCCCTGGCTTGGCGCAGGTTCATGCCGAACAGGTCCAGGGCCACGCCGGATCTCTCCCTCGTACACGTCCCTCCCGAAGAAATCTCTCGCCAGACCGCTGCTCTTGTTCTCCTACAATAACATCCCGAAGCTGTCCCTAGCCACACCCGCGCTCTCCCCGTCGGACAGGTCCAGGGCCACGTCCTCGGATCTCTGCTCCCTGTACAGGTCCCCCCCCAACAAAGCTGGCGCCAAACCGCTGCTCATCCCGAAGCTGTCCCTAGCCACAACCGCACTCTCACTGGCTTGGCGCAGGTTCATGCCGGACAGGTCCAGGGCCACGCCGGATCCCTGCTCCTCGTACACGCCCCTCCCGAAGAAATCTCGCGCCAGACCGCTGCTTTTGCTCCAATACAAGAACATCCCGAAGCTGTCCCTAACCCCCTGGCTTGGCGCAGGTTCACGCCGAACAGGTCCAGGGCCACGCCGGATCTCTGCTTTTCCTGCAGGTAGCCCCCAAACAAGACGATGGCAATCCCCGAGCTCTTAGCTTCATACAAGTTCTTTCCGAACAAATCCCTAGCCACACTCACGTTCTGTAATGGGAAGGTGGTATGCCATTGGTTATCCTGAGGCAGAACGGCTCGGACGTTTAGGTAGAAACGGGTTTGCATTTTCGGAATTTCAGCTGAGCCCAACGTCCCCTCCTCCAACTTCCTTTGCTGCCACTGCAGATCTTGTTCTCTATATTTTAGCGCCGCTAGGAGATGTTTCTCCAACAATGCCGTTGTCTCCTAAAATTCAACGACACATACCATGCTAGTGCCATGTTGTTGGATATACAATGTTATTGGGCATTTCGCAAAATAATGCGTGTGTCTGTCTGTCTGTGTGTCTGTCTGTCTGTGTGTGTGTGTCTGTTTATTTGTCTGTCTGTGTGTGTGTGTGTGCGTGTGTCTGTCTGTCTGTGTGTCTGTCTGTCTGTGTGTATGTACCAGAATATACACATACACATTGTATCACGCACTCTTGCAAACTGCTTACCTTGTCCTCCTGCGCTGGCTGCTGTTCTTCATTCGTCGTTGACGTCTCCTATACGCATGTACGTACGAATGAACGTATTTTTGTATTTACTAATTGTTCAATGTGTGAGCATTCTGTATATATATATTTAGGGATATAATTATTTACTATTTGACGTGTCTTCATTGTCAACCTCTTCGACACCTGCTCCCCAGCAGTGACAACGCGATTGCAATCTTGCCTTGGCATCAGCAGCGCGCAGCGAAATGGGTTGAACAACGGACGCTAGACACAGTGGTGACATGGCGTGAATGTGTGAGAAAAGGAGGAAAAGGAGGAGCAGGAGGAAAAAGGGGGGGGGGGGGACCAGGAGCTTTGCTGCCACAGTAGGAAGCAGTCGGCTGAAAACAGATGATAGGCTTCAAGGAATTGATGTCCTTGGTAGCTTTCAGCGCGATTCCCAACATACTCGGGATTGGTAACTTGTCTGAATTCGGGTCGTACTGCGTGCCTTGACGGAAAACTTCTTTCAGAAAGGACATTGCTTGCAGCTTTCCTGTCCCTTTTCCTGTATACTGCTTGCGTGCAAAATCGTTTATGCTGCTGCGGTTGTACTGGAAATAGTAATTTCTTGCCAATTCTACGTTTTTTGCCTTTTCCCTCGTAGCCACCTGGCCGAAAGCAACCATCTCTGGGCGACGGTGAACATAGTTGTGAAGGTGAACGCTGAACCATTCTCCGAAGTTCGTTTCTTTCTTATCCACGGTGAAAACAAATTGGACGTTGGCTTCGTTTTCCAGGTCACACCTTGTCACGTATCTTCCATACTGTTGTGGGCAAATA